>JAQPPZ010014974.1:0-18730 GCA_028583015.1 Wollemia nobilis
TCATATAACTGTGCTAACAACGCAGGAGCCCATGATGTAAGTTCAATGGGCGGGAAAACGAGCTCTGGCGATTTTCTCCTCTGAACCTGAGATTCTGAACCTTCGATTTTTCTCTGGTTTTTACGATCTTACTGAAGTGCATTTACGTTTCGAGGGATCTGAAGATCCGCTCGGTGCCCCTGGAGGGTCCAATGGGGACTTCTCCGGCCCCTGACTCTGGAAACACTAGCTCTTATGCTGATCTTTTCAAAGGTGACTCTTCCCCGAAGTCTGCTGAAGCGCAAAAAATGGCATACAAGAAGATCTTCACGGCAGTTGGGAATCGACCGTCAGCTCATCGGGTGAATGGTTGTCTGCCGCAGGCTGACTCCAGGCCAAAGATCGTCATCGAACCTAGCATGGTTGAAGAATCAGTACTCTACAGAGCGAACCATGACCTAATCTGCAAGTTTATGGGCATCCGCCCCTCCCTGAACTTCCTGCATTCATGGATCCGTCAAAACTGGGAACCCCACGGTGAGTACTCATTGTGGTTTATCAGTAATGGTTATTTTATTGTCAGTTTCTCGGCTCTGGCCGACAGAAATAAGGCTTTTGAGTCGGAAAAGAAGAACCATGGCCCGGCAGGCCTTTTTGTTCAACCGTGGCGGGTGGGCTTCGACCCTCGTGTTGAACCCACTGCTATACCAGTGTGGATTAGATTATACGCCCTTCCTATGGAGTTCTGGGGGGAGCAGGTTTTGGCCATGATTGGCAATTCGATCGATAGACATATTGGGGTTGCCAGAGATACTATTGAAGGGAGCATGGCAGTCTATGCACGAATCTGTGTTGAGATGGATCTCAGCCAGCCTCTTCCGGCTGAGTTGGATATTGAACTGGCAGGTCATACCTGGATCCAACAGCTTGACTACGAGGCCCTTCCCTTCAGATGTCGGGTTTGCCATAAGCATGGGCATCTTGCCCGTTTCTGTCCTATTAATATGAACTCCAAAATGGAGGCCCCTTCGGATATGCCACACCTGCCTAAGGAGGATAAGGTCGCTCCTAATACAGATCCTAATAGCTCTAGTCCGAGCCAGAACGTTTCGAGAGAGGGTTTTGAACAACCCAGAAGAAGAAGACGATCCAAGAAAAAGGAGGGAAAGGAGCAATCTAATCTCAGGCCTGCTAATAGGTATGAGATTTTTAAATCCTTGGTTGATGAAGAGGATCACTCTATGGAGGGTTTGGAGGGTGTCAAAGAAACTTCAAATATTCCTGGACAGCCCCCCCTCTCACCTCCCCCTGTCATCCAGCAGATAGTTGATCTATGTGAAGTATCACAGCCAGTGTCTTCTGGTGCCTTAGTAGTCCATAACCCTGAGCAATCAGTATCTCAGGATGTCCACATGGGGATAGCAGAGAAGAGCAGAGAAAGGCCATCCTTGGGGATAACTCAGCTGGAAAAAAGACCAAAAAATAGCAATTCTCACTGGGAGCAGGTCGGAGATCTAATAAGGAGCTGCTAGCAGCTCAAGGAGACAAATTGATCATGGGAGGATCAATGAGGACAATTGATTCTTATTGCTCTCAGGGTAACCCATGATTATACAATCTTGGAATGTGAGGGGTTTAAACAACAGAACCCATCAATCTGCTGTTCAAAGGTTATTAGAAAATAGCAATACTGATTTCTTGCTTTTACAAGAGACTAAGATGTCTTTGGACCTTATGTCTAAAACGGTTAACAGAATCTGGAGGGGTGCTGGCCATATGGATGTGGCAGCCCAAGGTGCCTCAGGGGGGATAGTGACTCTGTGGAACTCTCAGGTATGGTCTGCAATAGATCACCTTGCCTGGAGGGGTGTTCTCACTTCTCTCTTTCGGAATAATGTCTCGGCGGAAGTCGTTTTAATAACTAACTTTTATGGATCTCAAACCCTGGATGGTCAGAGGCGACAGTGGAAGGCTGTGCATGACATGAGAGTGTCTAGGGAAGATCTAGACTGGATTGTTGCGGGGGACTTTAATGCCAAATTATCTTCTAGAGAACAGGAAGGGGGAACACCCTTTCTGGATACAGGGGACCGTCTCATGATTGCCCAAGTCCAGGCTTTACACCTTGTGGACATTAAATGTCCTGGCAATAACTTCACTTGGACTAATAAAAGGAGGGAGCCACACAGTAGGAAGGTGAAACTAGATCGTTTTCTGCTTTCAGAAGAGACGTTTGTAAAATGGAACATTAACTTTCAGATTTTAGCAGGCCCTGTTTCTGATCACTGCCCTATTCTGTTGGAAGGTGGGACTGGAAGAGGACATATTCACAAACCTTTTAGATTTGAGAATTTTTGGCTGTAGAAAGAAGAACTTCGGGAGAAAATTCCACAGTGGTGGAAAGAAGGTCGTCCAGCTTATGGGAGAGCAATGTTCAGAATTCACAAACAACTTCAATATGTCAAAACTCAGTTGAAATTGTGGAGGCGGTCTAATAAATCTGACTTCCAGGCCCAAAGAGCTCCGTTGGTGGTTCGCTGGGATGAGGTCCAGAAGCAGTTCAGAGAAGGAGTTATCACTGATCAGCTCAAGGATGAGGATGATGCCTTGCGTAGAGCGGTGGAGGACATTGACAATCAGGAGGAGACTTATTGGAGGCAGAGAGCAAGAACTACCTGGTTAGTGGAAGGGGATCGAAATACTAAATTCTTTCACCGGGCTGCGTGTGCCCGAAGACAGATGAACAAGATGGAGGTCCTGCATGATGGGAATGGTCATTCCTTTGACACTCTTCCAGATATTCACTCTCATGCTATGGATTATTTCTCTAAACTTTTTAAGGAGAGTCCGGTTCAAGATGCTTCGGCCCAAAATGAAGTTCTTTCTGTCATTCCTGCTCTCATTTTTGAGGGTGAAAATCAGGCTCTCCTCAAACCTATTGATAGAGATGAACTGACAGCTGTTGTCTTCGGAATGAGTACTGGTAAAACTCCAGGTCCTGACGGTTTCCCCATTGAGTTTTTTCAGGCCTTTTGGGATTGCTTAGAGGAAGATGTTAGAGCTGTGGTTGAGGAATCCAGAGAAAACAAGAGAATGCTTAAAGCTCTAAATCACACTTTCATCACCTTGATCCCAAAAGGGGAGGAGGGGAGTCAGATTTCAGATTATAGGCCTATTGCCTTATGTAATGTGCTGTATAAAATAATCACCAAGGTAATGGCTGAGCGTCTAAAACCCCTTCTTCACAGAATTATCTCCTCCGAGCAAGGAGGTTTTGTGGAGGGTCGGCAGATTTTGGATGGGGTGGTTCTGGCTCAGGAAGCTATTCATTCAATGCACACTTCTGGAAATAAAGGGATGTTCATAAAACTGGACATGTCCAAGGCTTATGACAGGGTTGAATGGAGTTTTCTGGTCAAAATGATGGCTGCTTTTGGTTTCTCTCAGGAATGGATTGAGTGGGTCATGAGTTGTGTCTCTTCCCCGACCTACTCTGTTCTTATCAAGGGCCTTCCTTCGCAGCCTTTTGGAGCCTCTCGGGGACTCCGCCAGGGAGATCCTTGCTCTCCTTATCTGTTTCTGATTATGGCTGAAGGTCTTGGCAGACTTTTCTTGAAGAGAAGACAGCAAGGCAGATTATTGGGTGTTAGGGTGGGGGATGAAGTTTTATCGCACCTGCAGTTTGTGGATGACACTGGTCTGATGGGAGTTGCCAGCCTCAGGGAAGCAAGATCGATTAGAGATACCCTTAATGTTTATCTCCGGGCTACTCAACAGGTTATAAATGACAGCAAATCCAAGGTGGTCTTCTTCAATCTGGAGCACAGGCTTCAGAATAAAATTTTAGAAATTCTGGGATTTACTAGGACTGCTCTTCCAGTGGTTTACTTGGGGATTCCCTTGCATTTCAAAAAACTGAAACTTGACACTTGGAGGCACTTGCTTGAGGGCATCCAGGAAAGAATTAATCATTGGTCTCACAAGTGGTTAAGCTATGGTGGCAGAGTAACTTTCTTACAGTCAGTCATTCAAGCCATGCCTATCTACAAATTCTCTATCTTGGCTGCCCCGCTTTCAATTTGGAAAGATTTGGATAGAATGGCTAGAAAGTTTTTGTGGGAAGGACCAAAGGGAGAGAGAAAGTGGGCCTTAGTGAGCTGGGACAAGGTTACCCAGCCCAAGGTAAAAGGGGGGCTGGGACTGAGAGGATCCAGGTTAAATAATAAAGCCTTGGCTGGAAAGTTGTACTGGAGATGGATCTCCCAGCCAACTTCCTTATTTAGTAGAATTCTTACTAGCAAGTACTTGGGTCATGTCAGTCCCAGTGAGGTGGGCCGCTTCTCTTTGGAGGGTGCTGGATCCTTAGTTTGGCAGGCTCTCAAGCTTGGATCTCAAGTTATTAAAGACCAGCTATTTTGGAAAGTGGGGAGGGGGGATAAGGCCCATTTTTGGTCTGATTCTTGGGATCAGTTTCCTCCCATCACGGTTGAATTCCCTGAGTTACTCCCAATCAAAGCTGCCATAGAATCCAAGGGCTGGGTCCGAATTGAGAGTTATTTCAATACTACTCAACTGGGAGGGTATAAGTTTAAGAAGTTTAAGAAGTTGGAGGAGTGGCCAATTTCAATCCCTCCGGAGCTAGCACCCACCTTATCCAGAATCTTGAATGAAAGATTTCTCACTGGGAGCGATGATGAGGATGAATTAGCTTGGGGCTTCGGGAGCCTTGGTGTTTACACTGTCAAAGATGGCTATGATAACATCCTCCCTGAGCCTCCCCCCCTGCTTTCCCGGTTGCGGACTGGAGACAGATTTGGCAATCCAAGGGCTGGCCGAAAGTGAATTTTTTTGCTTGGCAGGTTATGCATAATGGAATTCTCACTTTCGACAACCTCAGGTGCAGAGGTATCATAGGTCCTTCTCAATGTACTCTATGCCTTAAGAACGAGGAAACAGCTGACCATATAATGTTTGATTGCCCCTTCACGCGCCAGATTTGGAAGCGCTGGTTCTCTCACTTTAAAATCCAGCTTAATGGTGATTTGAATCGGATTAACATTCTGAACAGATGGAAGAGAGGTAGATTTAAATCTAAAGCTCTTCGTACCGGTTGGGAGCTCGGATTAAATTTCATTTGGTGGCAGATGTGGCTGGAGAGAAATGCACGAATATTTCGAGAAACGTTCTCCACGCTTGATGGTGTTTGGCAGGTCATCTGGAGCAAAGTCTCTGAAACAGTTGCCGTCCATGCAAAAGAGGATTCTCAGGTTGATTCGGAGCCAGTGGATGAGGGGGTGGAAGTGCACGAGGAGCAGGTTAGAGCCCACTGGATACCTCCTCCCGATGGGTGGATCAAAATCAATACTGACGGAGCTGCTAAGGGCAACCCGGGCAATGCTGGCATTGGTGTGGTTTGCCGAAATCACGAGGGCACTGTGCTCTACTGGGAGCTGCAGGGTTTGGGCAGAACTACAAACAACGAAGCTGAAGCCATTGCTATTAGAGCTGCTTCTATTTGGGCAGTTAACCAGGGCCATCGGAAGGTGATTGTTGAATCTGACTCTCAGATTTTGGTTGGAGCTCTTGACTGCATGAGGAACTTTACTTTGACAGCATGGAGGTTGAGGTCTTTGGTCTCTCAAATCAAGGAGCTTTGGAGAGAACTGGATGACGTGATCCCTGTTTATGCGAGTAGAAATCTCAATAAAGCGGCCGATTTCCTTGCAAAGTTGGGTGCTGAGAAGGAGGTTGGGATACAGCTACACAGTGATATGCCCTTGGAGAATGAGATGATTCGGCAGGGCCTGGAACGTTTCTTATGATAATGAGCAAAGAAAATACTAAGGGAGGTTTTTGTCGCGATATCGCGACTATTTTCGCCGCTGCGGCCCTTGGAGGGAAACTGTCGCGATTTCGCGACCTTTTGCGCCGTCGGAGCCTGTGGCTGGAAGCCGTAGCGATTTCGCGACGCTTTTGCAAAATTGGCGTTAAGGGGAAAAATTGTCGCGATATCGCGACCTTTTTGGAGTATAGGCCCCAAGGGGAAAATCCGTCGCGATATCGCGACATTTTTGCTGAATGGTTGATCAAAGGAAAAATCGTCGCGATATCGCGACAGTTTTGGCGAGCTGGGTTCAAGGGGAGAAACTGTCGCGATATCGCGACACTTTTGAAGGAGGCCCGCCTTGGAGGAAATCGGTCGCGATATCGCGACACTTTTGTTGAAAAGGCGCACAGGAGGAAAACAGTCACGATTTCGTGACATTTTTGGCAAGCTGGCACCAAGGGGAAAAACCGTCGCGATTTCGCGACACTTTTGAAGGCTGCCCGCTTTGGAGGAAAACCGTCGCGATATCGCGACACTTTTGTTGAAAGGACGTCCAGGAGAAAAATCGACGCGAAATCGTGACATTTTTGGCGAGCTGGCACCAAGGGGAAAAACCGTCGCGATATCGCGACACTTCTGAAGGATGGGCGCCGAGGCGAAAAACCGTCGCGATTTCGCGACACTTTTGTCGATTCGGCTTTAAGAGGAAAAATCGTCGCGATTTCGCGGCATTTTTGGCAAGATGGCACCACGGGGAAAAACCGTCGCGATATCGCGACACTTTTGAAGGTCGGGTGCCACGGTGATAACTCGTCGCGATTTCGTGACACTTTTGCAGTTTGGATGCCAAGGGAAAAACTCGTCGCGATTTCGCGACATTTTTGGAGAACTGGCGCCATGGAGAAAACTCGTCGCGCTTTCGCGACCCTTTTGCAGCTATGGTGTCAAGGGAAGAACTCGTCGCGATTTCGCGACATCTCTGGTGAACAAGCGCCCTTTGGAAATTTCGTCGCGATTTCGCGACACCTTTGGTGACTGGGCGTCTTCCGGTTGTGTCGTCGCGATTTCGCGACGTTTGGGATGCTTAGGTGCGTTGGGGCTTGGATGGCGCGATTTCGCGACATGTCGCGTTTTCGCGGCTTGTTTCTCTGACGCGGCCTCGGCTGGTTTTCGGTCGCGATATCGCGACATGTCGCGTTTTCGCGCCTTGCTGTAGTCTTGCTTCTTGCTCCTGGTTGGGATGAGTTTTCTCCCCCTTTGTAATTGTTCTCTGTTTTAATATAAGTTTTTTTCAATTTTTTCAAAAAAAAAACGCAGGAGCCCATGCATACTCCCAAGGATCAATGAGTAGATCACTCACCAACCCCAATAGGTTCCAAGGGAACCTACACCCAGTGTTATTAAGTAACACTATGTTTATTAACACAAACATGATCAAGGCTGGGAGCGCATCCAACTCCTTTGACTTGTACATTCTCAGATAGCATATACCTCCATCCCCCATCTGAGCCTCCTGCCATCAATCCCCAAACATCCTCTCCATTTCTGCCTTCTTGTCCCAACCAACCACCACATTCTTTCCTTCTACTGGCACCTTCAGGATGTGGTATACATCCTCAAGAGTGACAGTAGCCTCCCTAGTCGACAGCTAGAATGTCCCTCTGTTAGAGTCCCATATCTCTATCAATGATGAGAGATACCCCTTATCCGCCCTCACCACATCCAGCCTAGCTATCCCCACTAGGCCAACATTCCATGAAAGCTCCCACTCTCCATCCGTGAGCTTCTTCCTCATCCCAAGAACAAGAGGAGAGAAGCGATGTCGAGGCTCAATATCCCTCAACTGCAACAACAAACATTTGGTTAGCATTAATACTACTTACAAAAAAAAAAAACAAAAGAAAATTTTGCACAAAAGACAAAGTGTTTTTAAATATTACTGGGGCAAATGGGGCCTTAGCTCCACCAGCAGCATTCGACCCCTCCACCACCATAGCTTCCACAAAGATTATCACTCGCCTCACTAAGCTCACCACACCCACTCCACTCCCCAGATGCAACTTCTCAAAGTCCAAAGCGTGCAACTGAGCCTCATAATTCACTCAAAAAGTTATTTATAGCTTTCCTTAGCACATTCAGGTGTAGACCTATACCTGTAAATTGTAGGCTCGTACGGGCACCTGCGAGTGTACCCAAGCGCACGCGGGCACCTACAACATACACCAAGCACAACCACACGCTTGGCGCCAAAAAGGCATAAAGATAAAATCAATCAAAACAGTAGCTTACCTCCTCCACATTTCACCAAATTTCATCCACACATCACATACATCATAAAATTTGATTTTGTGAAAACATAAATTGTTTTACATGCATATTTTGCGAGAACAAACCAAATTCTTCAAATACACATATCACATTACAAAACCTATCAATTGAGGTCAAATTTTCACAAAATCGACATTCCACAATGCTTCATCATCCCATCACATTTCATGAAAATTGGAGTTGATTTGACCACTAAACCATTCATTATTGCCAAATTCGCAACCAATAGCAGCAAAAACACAAAATCAGAAATCAATCAACTTCACAATAAGTGAAATCACTGCATGAATCCATCAAATATTCTTCTACAATCATCTTTCATGAATCACTCATCATACATCACATTTTTTTCTTGTTGAGTAGATGGTAAGCGAACCTTGTATCTAGTGGGTTATCCTATCAACTTGGCGATTGTGGCGATTTGCATCCATGCAATTCGGTAAGATGAATAACCTACAATAAGGACACTTGACCATGATCATCATCAATTATCTCATTGTCCAAGATCACAATCACATTGGACACTTCACATTTTGGAGTGAAACCTTGCCAAGAAAAAATTGCACAACTGCTATCATTGATGGCCTAGTTCGTGGGGCTTAAAACATGAACACAAATCACCAAAATTTCAACATTTTCATCAAAAACCTAATGATTGGCACTAGCTAGGATGATTAGTTCCAATTGTGAGAACAGTCACCAATAGGCTATCCACGGTACTCTGCATCATCATACTTGCATATCAATGGCCTCAAAAAGCACACTATTCAACAACATTAAATCATCCCAACATTTGGGGCAACCACAATTTGATCTCGATTTCCCACAATGGGATACATATTACATGATAATGACATCTACACTTGACAAAACCCCCTCTTCCACCATTGGGGCAAAAACGGTGTTACATTTTACATCATTCATATCATCCACAATCATATGGTATTATACACCAACCCCCTTTTTTCACCGTTGGGGCAAAAATGGTATCACATTTTACATCATTCATATCGTCCAAAAACTCAAACATTGTATTACATCATTCATCACTTACAAAAAATTCTTTTTCATATGGCTCGTGACATGTTTTTGAGGGGGTAAGCTACGCAAATTCTAAAAATTCTTTATTCTTTTGTCTTCAACATCAATACTCAAATCCAATGACAGAAAGAAGTTGTTTTTATGCCCATAGCCCTAGTAGGTGTCTCGTATTTTTGCACCATATTGTATTTCACACAACATGGTACAAAAAGGGGTATCTATAGACACCAAATTACAACCACTAATCCTCCATCCTAACCATCCCACCACCCACTTATCCACCATACCTTGCCCGCCAATTATTTGGCCTAATTCCACCTTTACCGCCATTTCCTAACCCAATTTGGATTACTTTAATATTATTTTATATTTAATATAATATAATATATTATATTATAATATATTTATTATAAAATATGTATTTATAAACCCAATTAACCACAACCATCCGATCCAATCTAATCTCCATCGTCCATATTCATTAATCCATGCCACACTTAAAGTACAATCTCAACCATAGTATGTGATTTAATCTATGCCACACGATCTAAAGTGTTGAGCTAAAACCCTAAAAAAATCCTAAGGTTGGATTATAAGTAAGGGCATTTGCAAATGCCCAAACCTTGGAACCCTGATATTGTAACGTGCATCCTGAAGAAGTCATTGGCGAAGCCCTAGTGAAGCAAAAAAATATAGAGTTCTAAAAATCCAAAGCCCTAGCTAGCCAATAGGATTTCTACTATTCCAGTCGTCCTCCATATCCGTCCCCTCACCATTTTTCTATCGCCTCCATCATTTCCCATCTGCCACATTTATCGCAACCCTCGTGATATGCTTCTACAAATTTTATCCTCACTACAAATGCCCTCCCGATATTACGAAGCTCGCTGTAGAGCTTGCCAAGCGCATGCCTGCGCTTACTGTATTGCAAGCTCACACCAGAGCCTACGAAGCTCGCACCTGAGCCTGTCTAATGTGCGTTTGAGCCTGTTGTTATCACTGAAGTGCAAATCAGAGCCTGTTGCATCATGCCATCTATGTCAAAACTATAATAACATAATAAAATATCATCACAAGCAAGGTATATCATTATTGTATTATTCTGTTACATGATCTATAGATTTCATATGTCAGTTGATCCATTATTAGTTAGGATTTACTAGTATTTGAGTGTCTCATATTATGGAGCCCTCACAGGTGTTATTAATCTCTTTATCTGTTTGTGTGTATCCAAATTTGCAGGTTCTATCTATGTTGAACGACTGCTGAAGCTAGAGTGGTCTGAAATCAGATATCTGAATCCCACTCATTCTATTGGAAGCAAAGACACACCAGTTGAAGACACTTCATTATTGTAGCTAGGGTTTTAGAGAACCCTAGCGTCTTGTATATCTTTGTATCAAATACTCACCAAGTACAGATTGTATCAAAAGGAGTTTATTACCTCCCCCCCATTTATTGAATAAATTTATCTATTTGTGCAATCTTGTGTTTCTTTGGGTTATTTGATTTATTTATTTTTTAAGTGTCGTGTTCTTGTATTCATAAATTAAGCTAAGCAAATTCCAAAAATTCTTTATTCTTTTGTCTTCAACATCAAAACTCAAATCCAATGATAGAGAGAAGCTGCTTCTGTGCCCATAGCCCTAGCAGGTGTCTCAAATTTTTGCACCATATTGTGTTTCACACAACATGGTACAAAAAGGGGCATCTATAGATACCAAATTATAGCCACTAATCCTCCATCCTAACCATCCTACCACCCACTTGTCCACCATACACCTTGGTCACCAATTATTTGGCCCAATTCCACCTTTCTCGTAATTTCCTAACCCAATTGGGCTTACTTTAGTATTATTTTATATTTAATATAATATATTATAATATATTTATTATAAAATATGTATGTATAAACCCAATTAACCATAGCCATCTGATCCAATCTAATCTCCACCGTCCATCTTCATTAGTCCATGCCACACTTAAAGTACAATCTCAGCCCTATGATGTGATTTAATCTTAGCCACACGATCTAAAGTGTTGAGATAAAACCCTAAAAAACCCCTAAGGTTGGATTATAAGTAAGGGCATTTACAAATACCCAAACCCTAGAACCCTAATATTGTAACGTGCATCCTAAAGAAGTCATTGGCAAAGCTCTAGTGAAGCAAAAAAAGATAGAGTTCTAAAAATCCAAAGCCCTAGCTAGCCAATAGGATTTCTACTATTCTATGGCACTGAGAGGGGGGGTGAATTAGTGTAGTTCTTTAAACTTAAATTCACAGCTCTTAAAACTGAAATAATGAAACCTTAAAACCAGATAAAGCAAGTATCACAAGAGAACATCACACAACACAACATTTAACGAGGTTCACCAATTTGGCTACCCCTCAAGAATGACTGCTTGGACTACCATCCAAATCCAGCCTTTGCAAAGTAACAACTTTACAATCAATTTACCAGCACCCACTGGAAGGAGCATCAGCCCCTAATTTATCTGCACTAACAGAAAGGAGCACCAACCCCGGATTTACCAGGCACCAAGCTGGAAGGAGCACCAACCCCTGATTTATTTGCACCAATAGAAAGGAGCACCAACCCCTGATTTACCAAGCACCAACTAGAAGGAGCACCAACCCCTGATTTACCAGCACCAACTGGAAGGAGCACCAACCCCTGATTTACTAGCACCAACTGGAAGGAGCACCAACCCCTGATTTATCTACACCAACAGAAAGGAGCACCAACCCCTAATTTATATTTTCTTTTGCAAGACCCTGACTAGTCTTTTTCACCTTTGCATTCTCTGTGCACTCTACTCTCTCTACGCTATCACTTCGCACACTCTGCTTCATTACAATCAAACTTTACGATCATCTTCTCCATTTTGCGCACTCTACTCTCTCTACACAATCACTTTGCACACTGCTCGCCGTTATAGTCAAACTTCATGATCGTCTTCTCCCTTTTGTGCACTCTTGCTCTCTCTACGCAATCACTTCGCACACTCTGCTTCGTAATAGTCTAACTTCATGATCGTCTTCTTCCTTTTGTGCACTCTTTGTGTCTTCTACTTTCTCTGTGCAATCACAACCGCACTTGGTCGAATTTCAACATTTTTGCTCTCTACGCACTTTGCTCTCTCTGTGCACTCACAGTAGCACTTAGAACAATTCGACACGACTCTTCGCTCACTCTATGCACTTTGCCATCATCTCGCCGCTTCTACACTTTCTACGCTCTTACGCCCACATTTCACACTTCGACACACATTCGATGACTTGCTCTCTGCACACAACGACCGTATTTTGCACACATTCGATGACATCCTCAATTCTCCAAACAACCCTCCTTTTATAACAATATTTTCATGATGAAAACCCTAATATTAGTCGGCTCTGCATAACAAATGTAGTCACAAAAATACAACATGTAGCGATATCGTGACACTTTCGCCTCCGTACGCTTTCTCTTAGCTTTGGCCCGCGAGAATACATGTAGCGATATCGCGACACTTTCGCCTCTGTACACTTTCTCTTAGCTTTGGCCCGCGAAAATACAACATGTTGCAATATTGTGACACTTTTTCTCCTTGCACTTTCTCTTAGCTTTGTCCAGCGAAAATACAACATGTCGCAATATCGCGACACTTTTTCTCTTTGTGCTTTTTCTTTGCTTCGGCCCGTGAAAATACAACATGTCGCGATATCGCGACACTTTTGCTCCTTGCGCTTTTTCTTTGCTTTGGCCTGCAAAAATACAACATGTCGCGATATCGCGACACTTTTTCTCCTTGCACTTTTTCTTTGCTTCGGCCTACGAAAATATGACAGAAAGGAGCACCAACCCCAGATTTACCAGCACCAACTGGAAGGAGCACCAACCCCTGATTTATTTGCACCAATAGAAAGGAGCACCAACCCCTGATTTACCAGCACCAACTAGAAGGAGCACCAACCCCTGATTTACCAGCACCAACTAGAAGGAGCACCAACCCCTGATTTACTAGCACCAACTGGAAGGAGCACCAACCCCTGATTTATCTGCACCAACAGAAAGGAGCACCAACCCCTAATTTATATTTTCTTTTGCAAGACCCTGACTAGTCTTCTTCACCTTTGCATTCTCTGTGCACTCTGCTCTCTCTACGCTATCACTTTGCACACTCTGCTTCATTACAATCAAACTTTATGATCATCTTCTCCATTTTGCGCACTCTACTCTCTCTACACAATCACTTTGCACACTCTGCTTCGTTATAGTCAAACTTCATGATCGTCTTCTCCCTTTTGTGCACTCTGCTCTCTCTACGCAATCACTTCGCACACTCTGCTTCGTAATAGTCTAACTTCATGATCGTCTTCTTCCTTTTGTGCACTCTCTGTGCCTTCTACTTTCTCTGTGCAATCACAACCGCACTTGGTCGAATTTCAACATTTTTGCTCTCTACGCACTTTGCTCTCTCTGTGCACTCACAGCAGCACTTAGAACAATTCGACACGACTCTTCGCTCACTCTATGCACTTTGCCATCATCTCGCCGCTTCTACACTTTCTACGCTCTTACGGCCACATTTCACACTTCGACACACATTCGATGACTTGCTCTCTGCACACAACGACCGTATTTTGCACACATTCGATGACATCCTCAATTCTCCAAACAACCCTCCTTTTATAACAATATTTTCATGATGAAAACCCTAATATTAGTCGGCTCTGCATAACAAATGTAGCCACAAAAATACAACATGTAGCGATATCGTGACACTTTCGCCTCCGTACACTTTCTCTTAGCTTTGGCCCGCGAGAATACATGTAGCGATATCGCGACACTTTCGCCTCTGTACGCTTTCTCTTAGCTTTGGCCCGCGAAAATACAACATGTTGCGATATTGTGACACTTTTTCTCCTTGCGCTTTCTCTTAGCTTTGTCCAGCGAAAATACAACATGTCACGATATCGCGACACTTTTTCTCTTTGTGCTTTTTCTTTGCTTCGGCCCGTGAAAATACAACATATCGCGATATCGTGACACTTTTGCTCCTTGCGCTTTTTCTTTGCTTCGGCTCCCAAAAATACAACATGTCGCGATATCGCGACACTTTTTCTCCTTGCGCTTTTTCTTTGCTTGGCCTGCGAAAATACAACATGTCGCGATATCGCGACGCTTTTGCTCCTTGCGGTTTTTCTTTGCTTCGGCCTGCGAAAATACAACATGTCGCGATATCGGGACACTTTTTCTTCTTGCGCTTTTTCTTTCCTTTGGCCCGCAAAAATATAACATGTCACGATATCACGACACTTTTTCCTGCTTTCTCTTTTTCTTCCAACATGTCACAAAATCGCGACAGTTTTTCCACTTGCCTTTTCTCTTCCAACATGTCGCGAAATCGCGACATTTTTTCCTACTTTTTCTCTCTCTTCCAACATGTCGTGAAATCGTGATAGTTTTTCCTGCTTTTTCTCTCTCTTCCAACATGTCACAAAATCGTGATAGTTTTTCTTGCTTTTTCTCTCTCTTCCAACATGTCACGAAATCGCGACAATTTTTCTTGCTTTTTCTCTCTCTTCCAACATGTCGTGAAATCGCGATAGTTTTTCTTGCCTGCTGTATATGTCGCGATATCGTGACACTTTTCTTACTTGTCTTTTTTCTTGATCTTTTGCATATGGGCCACTCCGGTCTTCTTGGAAAATCACTGTAAATACTCTGAATAACCTTTGAACTCCTGTCT
Organism: Wollemia nobilis; assembly: GCA_028583015.1. NCBI lineage: Eukaryota > Viridiplantae > Streptophyta > Pinopsida > Araucariales > Araucariaceae > Wollemia > Wollemia nobilis. Next base: position 14,913 of record JAQPPZ010014974.1, read on the forward strand.
TCTGCATCTGAATAGCTTTTGAACTTCCCCGTCCACTTGCATCAATAGATCTATCTCGCTGTGTTGACAACAATGACAATACCATTGTTGCACCTTGCTCAACAATCTCCCCCTTTGGAATTGTTGGCAACACATGTGCAATTTCCTGTAACTCTTCTCCCCCTTTGACAATAATACCAAAGGGCTACTACGGACTCCCCCTGAGTCCATGCACAACATTCTCAGGCACAATTTATTACACTTAGCAAAAATCATGAACATGAGCAAAAAGATAATAAAATACTTAAATGCTCCCCTGAGAATGTGATCCCTGTAGCTAGTCAATTCTTGGGAAGTGTGACCACTCCCAATTTATTGCGAAGGTACTCAAAAAATTCCTTGGACAATGGTTTTGTGAAGATATCTGCTACTTTCTCTGTAGTTGGAACAAAATCCAACTTTACCTCACCTTCCACAACTTTCTCCTTCAAAAAGTGATACCTAATAGCAATGTGTTTTGTGCATGAATGCATAACCGGATTCTTGGAGATGTTAATGGCACTAGTGTTATCACACTTAACTGATATTGGTTCACTGAAGTTAATACCAAGATCTTTCAAGGTTTGTTCCATCCACAATACCTGCATACAACATGTTGTCACTGTAATATATTCTGCCTCTGTTGTCGATAAAGAAACAGACTCTTGTTTCTTACTGTGCCACGCCACCAATATGTCTCCAAGATAGAATGCACCTCTACTGGTACTCTTTCTGTCATCTACACATCCTGCCCAATTTGCATTTGAATACGAAATAAGGGTGAAGTATTTACCTTTCGGATACCATAACCCATACTCCATAGTACCCTTGAGGTACCGAAGAATCCTCTTCACTGTTGTCACATGAGTCTCCTTGGGATTAGCCTGAAATCGTGCAACCATGCATACTACCTGCAAAATATCTGGTCTGGTAGCTGTCAGGTATAGTAAGCTCCCAATCATAGATCTGTACATGGTTTGATCAACAGGTGGAGATTTGTCATCCTTGCTCAACTTGCAACCTGTAGTCATGGGAGTGCTAACTAGCTTACAATCTTCCATTGTGAACATTTTAACATCTCTTTCACATATTTAACTTGAGAAATAAATATGCCCTTCTTATTTTGATTAACTTGCAACTTGATGAAATACAAAAGTTCACCAATCATTGACATTTCAAATTCTTTCTGCATATTATTTGCTAAATCTTTACATGACTCATATTTGTTGCTGCCCAATATGATATCATCTTTCTTAAACCCTTGTTGAGTGAGATGGTTGTCTAGCCTTGCATACCATGCTCGGGGTGCCTGTTTCAAGCCATATATCTTCAACTTACAAACCAATTTGGGGGATCATCACCAAGCTGGAAACCATCTGGCTGCTCAATATAAACCTCTTCTTCAAGCTTCCCATTCAAAAACGTTGATTTCACATCTATCAAAAAAAATTGTCAAGTGACTCACACTTGTACCAACTTTTGTCCAACACTATATCGACACTGCAGTTTTACTGCCAACTCTGTGCAAGCATCAAACACTGTACCACAACACCAACCAAATCCCTTTTTACATTTTTAACTTGGTCTGTGTTTTCTATAGTCACCACTGGTCACACCTTACTTTCAACTGTTCGAATCAGGAGACAACATTTTGTCAAACACTTCATGGCCAACTGTAGTGCACCTTACTCAAACTCATACTTCTGGACCTCGGACAGGTATGATTCACAAAGCAAAGTTGCTCATCTTGATGAGCTAAACATGAATCAATAATCAGACTTCAATATTTTTCACCACAACGTCATAATAGATCTAAAATCTTCACGTCAATGTGTAGTTCAAATACACACTACTTTTATCGAAACACATATATGCGGTTGGGGCAACATTCTTTCACTAACAAATTATCTGAACTGTTATAATCCTTAACTTTGAACAGTGGCAGTAAGAACCATCATCAGTACAATAATGACATATAGCAATACTACCAATAATGACAACTCTCAATTTAATCACCACCCTTCATGGCACTTCCACAAACAACTACATGAACTGAAAACACACTTCGACAACTATACGACAACTTCCTTGACTACTTGCCTTTCATCCTCAGGTAATAAAACAAATATATAGGAGCATTAAAATGAAACTTCAATATTGCTCCCACTGAGGATGTGCTACCTGAAGTTGCTTAGTGCAATAGCAGAGTAGTCTCCTTCAGTCCAAGGAGACACGATTTCCTTTCTTCTATCTTTCTCCAAACTTTCTTGAACTCGGGCTTGGATTTTTCAACTACATCCCTGTTTTGCACCTTTTCATGAACTCAAAAATTTCTCTTGTGTGGTTGTCTCTTGTGCATCCTTGATGAATGATTATTTTCCTTTCTTTTATGTACATGATTTATTCCCTGTCTATGTTGCGTTCTTTGCGTCTGATGAAATCTATTGTTTTGTCTTAGATTAGATACAAAAGTGCTTGGAAAAAACCTTGCTATGTGCCCATGACCATTACATTGAAAACATTGTACATAGTGTTCACTCAGAAATGCAGATGTATTTCTACCAGCATAACTCTTTGATTTATTATTCAATCCACAATAAATTACCTTGTGACCATACTGGTTGCATCCGAAACAATAGCCATTAAAAGTATTATTATGAATAGAGTGAGAGTGATAGAACCTCTTTTGTTGTGGTTGCTTTACTGTAGATCCCCTTTGATATTTTCTTCCTTTTGAAGATTCAACTTCAAACTTTTCTTGCTTCGATCCTTCAACAGTGAACTTCTTTTTCTCTATAGAGTTGGAAGATGAAGGTTGTTCAGCTTCATATCCAAGACCATGCTTATCCGTGGAGCTTCTTTGTTGGCTTATCATTTTATCTAGCAACTCTGTGCTCTTCTCAAATTTGAGATTTGTATTGGCCTCTTCTAGTTGTTTCTTCAACAAAACAATCTCTTCCTCTTGTTTGCAGCAACCAATCTCTTTCTCATTGATCTGTGACCTGAAAGTTTCTTCAATCCTTTTGAATTATTCTACCTGTACTTTCAAACTGATTATTATTTCATTTGCATCCTCAAGCTTTCTTGAGATTTCCTTATTCCTTTTTCTTTCTATCCAGAGCTGCAATTTCAAATTTATTTCTACATCAATTTCTTCTTCATCACATTCCTGTTCCTTTTTAGAATCATCCTCAAGGACTTCATTAACTCTTAGCATATATGCCTCTATGTTCTCATCGTCTCCTTCATGAATATTCCTTAGTTTGTCCCATATTTCTTTTACCGTTTTACAACTCATGATCTTTACTAGTTCACTGTCTACTAATCTGCACCTGATAGCATTCTTTGCTTTTGAGTCATTCTCAAACAGATTCTTACCAGCAGCATCGGTTGGAGGAGTGATGGGTATTGTGTATTCCTTGTTTACTAAATCTCAGATGTCGTATCCCAAAGCACAAAGATATGTCTTCATCCTGATTCTCCAGATCGCATAATTAGTTTTGTCAAAAAAAGGTGGTTTGTTTGATGAGAAGTCTTAAACCTTTTCTAGTTCAATTTTCTCTTCCACAAGAACTGAAACTGATTGAGATGCCCTTTTGGAGGATGATCTATTCTTCTTACCCATTGCGCACTCTGCTCTCTCTACGCAATCACTTCACACACTCTGCTTTGTTATAGTCAAACTTCATGATCGTCTTCTCCCTTTTGCACACTCTGATCTCTCTGTGCAATAACTTTGCACACTCTACTTCGTAACAGTCAAACTTCACAATCGCCTTCTCCCTTTTGCACACTCTCTA
>JAQPPZ010014975.1:0-17796 GCA_028583015.1 Wollemia nobilis
GTCTTAGTGGTTTTATTCCACTCTTTCTTTTTAGGCTTGGCAATTACGCCTTTGCCTATCTTAATATCTTCTATAACTTTGGCTTGCACCAAAGCTTCTTCTAAGCTGTCGTATTGCTGCAGCAGCAATAGACCAGAGATTGATTTTAAGCAACTCCATGCAAACTGTAGCACCCTAAAATTGGCGCAGTAAAATTGGAATAATTACATTCACCTTAGTAAATAAATTTAAATTCAAATTTAACCTCCCAAACCGCCCGTTAACCGTCGAGAAACCCGTTTCCCCTTTTTTCGTGCCATTTTTAGGAGTTGTTTTGACCGTTTGACGATATCGTCGCCGATCAGACGATATCGCCCCAGATTTGACGATTTCGTCTCGACTAGGACGTCCAGACGATCTTGTCACAAAACTGAATTTGCATAGTTGGAATCCGTTCCAACGGGTCTCCAATCCGGGCAGAAGCGTGTCTGCGCCGTTGGGACCCTTCCCCGTTGGAGATCTCCCAAATTGGGATGATCTCCAACCTCCCAACAACTCTCCCTAAGCCTATTTAAACTCTAGGACTTTCCCTCCCCAACCCCTGGCTGAATTTATCCGTGAATTGAATCCCTCTGCACTAAGATATCATGATTTCATTTTTGCACTAGTTCTATAGTAATTTTTATGCAGGTACATGACTGATTTTCAACCGGAGCCAGCACCCATCGTCGCCGACGAACCTGTCCAGATCGGAGGCGATCCTGTCAAATTCGAGACGATCTCGTACTGATGCGAGACGATCTCGACTGCAGCATACATCGAGGCAATCAGTGCCTGAAGTTTGCTTTTCTCTCCCTTTTCTCTGTCATTTTATGCTACAAATTAGATTATTTATTCAGTTTTTATCCTATTTTGCATCTGGAGTTCACCCATTTAGCCTAGATTGCATATTAAGATCATGTTTTGCCATTAAAATACAGTGATTTGCTTTAATTTCTGTTCTTAAATATTGTTCAATATTCATATTGCTATTTTGTTTAATTTGCCTCTGTTAGCACAGTAGAATTGCTTGTATTTTGCATCTATTTTCTGTTTTGCAGGTTTCTGACGAATTCGTCTGATGAATTCGTCAGATCTGAGATGATTCTGTCTGTCTCAGATGATCCTGTCAGATTCCGGATGATTCTGACAGATTGCAGGTGATTCTGTCGAATTCCAGATGATCCAGACTGCTTCAAGCATCAGAAACTTCTTCAGACATCCGGATCAGGTAATCTTCATTGGCCTCCTGCAAATTCTCTGTTTTCTGCTTTTTAATCTGTTTGTTGTATTCATTTAAATTGCATTTTCATGTAGTTTAAGTTAGATTCATTCGGCCAAACCTAGGATGAATGCTTAAGGATAAAACGAACTCATCTAAACACATTCCAAAACCTAGGCGTGGAAACTGCCACTAAATGTTTCCTGGTGAACCCACCATCCATCGAAAAATCACCAAAATACACCTCCCTTGAGAGGCGGGACCTTCGCAAAGTCCTCTCGTCCGAGGTACCGCATCATCCTTTTCCCATCCTCCTTTCGGGCGCGGATCCAATAGCCTGAAGGTAGGGATGCGAAAAATTTGGAGCGATACATTTTGGTGAACCCGACGTGAATGCATCGTAAACCTTTTGAAAACAAAAACAAAAACAAAATATATATGTATACAAGAAAAACAAAAACAAAATCATCATTTCAAGTTTGTATGTTTTAGATTCAATTCTAAATAGTAGATGCTAAATATTACTTTTAGAAGTACTAAAGAAACCATGAGTTTTTACTCAAATCAATATGAGCCCATCAGTAATGTTGGAAGAATTCAGCCAAATACATTTGTTGATTATGACCAACCTCATCCCTATTCAACATCACCTCCATCACACTTTTCTCATTTTTCATCCATAACTCAACAAGACAATCCCTTTGCCAATCCTCTTCATAACGATATTATCTATTCTCCCATATATCCATATTATGTCTATCAATCCACATATAATCCTCCACCACCTTTTCAATACTCTTCTTTCAATACAACACATCCATTTCAACAAGAAAATACTTATTCTTCCAATTCTACCATGCACTCACCTCATACTTCGCAATCTTCCTGTCATCATTCTACCCATAATAAAGAAAGTAGAGGTGAGAAACCATTAGGTCCTTTTATGACAAAATTCCTAAGGCATTTATCAAAAACCTCTCAAAAACCTTCATCACGTAAATTTACTAAGCTCAATCAACCAATGGATATAATTCTCAAGTATTTACTTGACACAAATAAGATTGAACTTCCTTCCATAAGACAACTCTGATACCACATCAGATTGGTTTAAACCTGAGCTACATTGTGAATATCATAGAGTAGATGGACATATGACACAAAATTGTAAAGATTTAAGATGTGCAATTCAAGATTTGATTGATAAGGGTCTTTTTAATATAAAGGAATTACAATCTACAACTCGATGATAAATCTCCAAGTAAACAATCAAACTCCTACACAACAAATACCAATAATCAATCAAGACATGGGGATCTCCCAAGAACCCCTATTCAATTATCAACAACAAGAAACCAATCAAATATTGCATGTTAATGTGTCCCATCATGATGATATTATTAATATTGTAACAAAAACTACAAATGAGCAACCTCAAGTTCAATCAACTCAATCTGATATTCAAGATATGGATTCCTCATTTGACCAACCTTCAAAACTATCTTTGACTCTAGAGAATGATCCAAAATGGAATGTAAGCATAGAAAGCTCATCTTTAGAATCAAAATCTCAATCTGAAATCCACTTTGATAGCCAACAACAAGTGATTAATCCTCAAGCAAAGATATCCCTTTTAGAAGTATTACAAATTTATCACAAGGAAATTTTGTTCAAAATACCTAGCCAACAATTTGTTCCTCATCATATTTTCTCTAAGAACATAATTAATGGTGTAAACCCTCTTGAGGTTAACCATATTTCATTCTATGATGAGGATATTCCTTCCTCTACTCCACAAGAAGACTCCTATCTTTACATTACAGGATCTAGTAAAGAAACACCTGTTAAAACTATCATGGTAGATAATGACTCCTCTCTTAATTTATGCACTTATCAATTATTCCAAAAACTCAAATCAAAGGAAGAAGATCTTAATGAATCAAATGTTATTATAAAATCTTTTAACAATGAAATTCAAGAAGCTCAAGGTACTATAATTCTTCCCTCTAATATTGGATCCAAGATCCTGGATACTTTATTCTATGTAGGATATTGTCCTTCACCTTACAACCTACTTCTCCAGAGTCCTTGGATTCATACGATGAGGGTTTTCCCTTCCACTCTTCACCAATGTTTGAAGTTTGAACTTGCAAATAAAATTGTTACCATACATAATGACCCAACACCATTTGAAGAATATTTAACGATTGAAACATCAAGTTCTATACATTCTCTATTATCACAATTATCTTCTATCCATCACTTTTCTTCATCCATATATGATCATCCTTGTTTACCAAATAACATTCATGCATATCTTTCACATATACTTTCTCCATCTTATCAAGACTTGGAATATAGTGATAAGAATGAAGAACTTTCTTATCCTTCTTACATTTTATTTTGTAACATGATCAATTTTCCACATATAAAAGTCAAATCTTTTGCTACATTATTCTACATTATAACAAAGCTTTTGTTATCACTACCTTTTATTCATCACCTTCTATTCTTACCTTCACCTCAACCAGATTATCCTTCAAAACCTCCTTTGATTTTGAAGCAACCTTAGACATGCTATACTCAAATAAACCTTGTATAGTGTATATAGATCATCTTGTATATACCACCAATTTCAATTCATAAATTAAAATCAAAATACAAAAAAATCAAAATCCTCAAAATCTTCAAAAAAATACAAATGCAACTAAGGACCTTAAAGGTAAATTTGAGCCCAACTGGCTTGGACCATACATTATTACTGCTAAATTTGAATCAGGAGCATATAAATTATCTACCTTAGATGGTAAAGAACTTAAAGAACCCATGAATATTTTGCATCTTAAACGTTACTATGCATAAATTTGGTCATTTCATCCATGTATATATTTGTTCAAAATTACTATCTTATATTTCTTTCAAATTTATAAAAATCCAAAAACACCAAAAACATTCATAAATCTCCAAAAATCTTCAAAAACTATCTATTGCATTTATTTAAAGCACTTGTTAAAGTTCTTTTTGCTCAAAAACAAAAATCAACATAAAAATCTAAAAACAGCTATATGCTTGACTCTTTCGAAACCAAAACAATATACAGAAGAAAGAGAGAGTCAACATTCTCAAAACTTCTCAAAAATCATTTATATATATTTTTCTTACAATTATTGCAGTTATATGTTTCAACTTATTTTGGATAAATTAGCATTTATTTGGCATCCCTCACTTGCACACTCACAACAAATAAATATCTTGATTTTATCTGGCATGATTACTAATCTCTCTTATATCAAAGTCCACAAAATTCAATTAAATAAAGTTTGAGCATAGAGAATTGATCTTGTTATTTACTTAAACCAAGCACATCTTTTCACAATAAAATGATTATATTTGTAATTTCCATGTTTTGCTACATAGTAGAAGTGATTTCTTGAGTGAAAAGTTTCCCCTGCTATCCTATCATGCACATGGTCTAGAATCTTTGAGAATTGGCAAAAGGACAAGCTCACCCCTACCCAGAATAAAAATCCCTTGCTCTACAACTAATCCGAGCAAGTATCCCTAGCAAAGAAAAGAAAAAGAAAAAGAAAAGAAAAATTCAAGAAAAAGAGAAAAGAAAAATGTTATTTTATATCATTACAGCAATGTTCCAAGCATTATCAAGCAAAAGAAATACAAAAGAAAAATATGCAAAGTTCAAAAGAAAGCAAGAAAGCAATAAAATCCCTTTCCCTACCCTTTGAAAAGAAAAGAAGGGTTGATGAGCTTGAATCCCCGGAATTCTCAATTATTCGAAAACCGTGAGGTAAGCCCCATAACAGGTGGTTTGTGCCCAACCCGCTTGGCCTTGGGTAACTCCTAGCGTGGCGATATGTCTGTCACATTAGCGACCTTCTTTTGTACAGACCTATGTCTGCTTATGGATTAGCTAGCTCTTGATAATCCGACCTACATAGTAGTCTAATATGGTTATATGCATCTACATCATGGTTAATGAACACTTATTTGGTTTCTTCAAATCACTTGTATCATAGTATCTTGCTCAAATCTGGTAAATGAACAATGCAATTGCACACACATTTGTATTTGAGAGATTTTGTCTATCATTATGATAAATCAAGATTGGAAATGAATTCACATATGCACATGGGATTCCTTATAAATCTAACTTTTGTCTTCAAAATACTTTGAAATATTATTTTTGCAACTTGTTTGGAATAAATCAAGTACAATTGTTTACCACAAAGACAACTATATAATAGAAAAATCAAAAATTTCTTTCAAAATACACAAATCAAATCATATATATCGTGTCGACTTTCGCGACGATGGTATAGTTCCAAAACCAAAATTGGAATTTTATGCCTAGCGCAAGTCCTCATTTTCATATTTTCTATTCATCAAAAATCAACCATGCAATAAAACTATCTTTTTCTTTTGATTTTCGCGATGATGGTATAAGTCTATACCTACATATTCTATGCCTAGCGCAAACCATTGTAACAATTTTTATTCCCCATTTATTCAAAAATCATGAAAACCATATGACTTAATTCATTATGTTACACAAATTATGCTTTTCAAAAGCAAACACATTTTCATTATTTCATGTCATTATGTCAACCTTTAAATTTTGCAATGATGGTATAATTCCTAAGGAATTATTCAAAAATTTTATCACACTTAGGAATTTATGCCTAGCAAAAATCATTTTAAAACATTATTTCATGCACAATATTTTTCATGAAAATCTGAAAACAAACCAATCATCATCATCATCATTTGCATCATTGCACCAAAGTCTTAAGACAGTCTCTTAAGCACTCTTTTACTTTTAACAATATTTCTATAAATGGGACTAGCTTGACGACCGAGTGAGCAGCGACTCCATGAAATGGTCTATAATAGCGACAATGTCCTTTGAAATTATTGTTAGAAGTCTCTTTTTATTTTTATCACATTTTCATTACAAACAACCAATTTGTTACATCAGATTATTTCATTTCAAATATTACAAGCATGACATTCAAATTATAATATATCCAACGACATAATTACATGAATTATCAAATCAATCAATCAAACATAAAAGCATCATAAGCATCACATAAGACAAGTCATATGATCAAAAATATCTCATCTATATATATCACAAATATATGTACATCATCAAAATTGGATTGGTATGCCACAATCTGTACCTCGGCATACTCAATCCTCTATCAAACAAAAAATATATAATACAACATCAATGTGCAGCCCTCTAGCCTCGAGAGCCCCTCGAGCTCTCTGCCTCATCTCCTCCCCCGCCCTGAGGTGGACGAGGTGGCCCCATCGCAGTCTGTGTAGTCCTAGTCCTCGATCGGGACGTGGTCCTCGATGACCCGATCCTGATCGGATCTGCGATGTTAGCTGGCAGGGGTAGTCTATCCTCCGTCGGCACCAGCTGATAGTACAATGTCTGATAGAAAGTCAACTGGGCGATAGCCCGTGTCAACTCTCCTAAGCTCGCCCCTCCGCCCCGTGCCCTGAGGCGTGCAATCTCATCCCGTAGCTGTGACACCTCAGCATGGTGTCGTGCAGCCGCATCCTGTAGTGTCTGCACCTGAGCCTACAGACGATCTCTCTCCGCCCGGAGAGTAGCCATCTCGCTACTCTCTCCTGTGTCCACACCCTTGCCCTTATCGGGCGATGGTGGCCTCTATGGAGATGGGGGTCTCACCTCCCTCCTCTCCCTCTCTCTCTGTCGTGGCCGCTCCTGTGCCTGTGGCCTCCTCTGCTCTCTCCCGTCGTGACCCTGGGCCGCCTCTATCGCTGCCTGGCACCGCCTCCCTATCCGACGCACGACCGCGTGGATCGGACCCTGAGCCCTCGTCATCCGAGGAGGGCGGATGCCTACGTACCAGGCATCGTAGCCATCGGCTACCCCTGCGTCATCCCCATCCACTGGCTGGATGGGGGCATCATCCGAGTCCTGACTCCAGAACCGCTGCATGTCCGGAGCCCCGCTAACCGTGGTGTTATCCCGGACAGTCCGAGAAAACTCGTAATCCCTGAGAGATGGGATCCCCGCTCGTAGACCGAACTACCTCAAAACTCGGTCGTAGCGGTGGAGCTCCACCTCTCCCCTCTCCATCCTCAGCCAGCAGACTCGCCTGATGCGAGCCAGCTCCTGTCCATCCTCTGCCCACCCTGGATGCTGCCTCCATGGCCTCCAGGTGATCTGGTCTGGGACCAAGTCATCCAGTAGTCTCCGAGACATCGGTAGGTCGATCCGTCGCTGTGCCCCTCTCCGGAGCCACCAGTAGAAGACTCGGGGCCTCTCCCCGTCAACCCCTATCAGTGGAAGCCCTATCGGCCTCCGCACCGCAATGTGCTCCCAGCACCAAACCTGTAGGAGCGATGTCATGACCAGACATCGCCCGCCCTTGTACACGACCCCATACAGGATCCTGTACAATCGGCATAGTACAAAGCTGCCCCAAGAGAACCTGTACCCATGGTCCCGCATGTCGTAGATCACATCTGCCAGCATCCATGGTACCCTGCACCCGCTCTGGTGGCACAGCAGAAGTCCACCAACTACTCCAGCCAGAACTCGTGTGAGTGTAGATGCCCCAGGCATCTGGCGTAGTGCCTCGATGTTAACTCCGCCCTTCTCCAGGGCGAAGCTCGGGTCACCGCATAGTCGTCCCATAGCGTGGCCCTGATTGGCCGTAGGAGTGATCATCCGTCCTTGTATGGGGATTCTAAGAATCCTCCATACATCCTCTAGTGTGGGAGCCATCTCCCCTGTCGGTAGCCGAAAACAGGAAGACCCCGGATACCATCTCTCTGCTAGGGCTGTCAGTAGCCCCATGTCTGTGGAAACCTGTGGCATCTCTGCCACATGCTGCAATCCGGCCTGTGCCAGCAGATCCCGCTCTGCCTGGGTGAGAGCGGCCAAGTCATCTCTCAATCCTCCATATTTCCACTCTCTACTCTTTAGTAATCCTCTCTGCAAACATAAACAACAAAACAACAAACAATCATTAATCAATAATTCAAGTAATCAATAATGCAACTTAAAGATCAATTTCATGTAATTGATGATATCGCCCACTATTGGACGATATCGTCCCAAATTTGAGCATAATCGTCTCCGATTTCGTAGTTCGAAATCGTCTCTAATTTGACGAAATCGTCCCCCTTTCGACGATTTCGCCCTTGGGCGAAATTGACGAAATTGAGACGATTTCGTCGAAATAGGGACGATTTCGTCCCGACGACGTCGACGGCCAAAAACGGCCGCGATGCTCAAAATTCACCTAAAAATCATCTAAAAAGCATGTAAAATCAAATTAAATCAGTCTAAGCTGAGTTTAGACCCTTACCCGTAGACCGCGTCGGACCTCTGCAGATCTGTGCGCTGTCTCCACCATTTTTGCTCCAGAGCTCTAAAACAGTAAAAATGAACAGTAACAATGAATTAGGGTTTTACCCTATTTTTCTTAATTTTATTCAAAATAATTCAAAAATAATTTTTTGCTTTTTCGCGTTTTTACCTCAAACGTTCGATTTGGGTAAAAACACGGAGGGGGCACCATAGTAAGTCGTCGTACGATTCGACCAAGAATCGTCGCCTAAAAATGGGTATCATTTTTTGCTTTCTCGTAGATCGAGAAGAACTCATCTTTAACGCATTTTCTTCGAAAAATTCGCTAAAGAGGGGGCAAAATGTAGCACCCTAAAATTGGCGCAGTAAAATTGGAATAATTACATTCACCTTAGTAAATAATTTTAAATTCAAATTTAACCTCCCAAACCGCCCGTTAACCGTCGAGAAACCCGTTTCCCCTTTTTTCGCGCCATTTTTAGAGGTTGTTTTGACCGTTTGACGATATCGTCGCCGATCAGACGATATCGCCCCAGATTTGACGATTTCGTCCGGACTAGGACGTCCAGACGATCTTGTCGCAAAACTGAATTTGCATAGTTGGAATCTGTTCCAACGGGTCTCCAATCCGGGCAGAAGCGTGTCTGCGCCGTTGGGACCCTCCCCCGTTGGAGATCTCCCAAATTGGGATGATCTCCAACCTCCCAACAACTCTCCCTAAGCCTATTTAACCTCTAGGACTTTCCCTCCCCAACCCCTGGCTGAAATTCTCTGTAAATCGACTCCCTCTGCGCTAAAACATCCCTGATTTGCATTTTTGCACTAGTTCTATAGCAGTTTTGATGCAGGTACATGATTGATTTTCAACCGGAGCCAGCACCCATCGTCGCCGACGAACCTGTCCAGATCGGAGGCGATCCTGTCAAATTCGAGACGATCTCGTACTGATGCGAGACGATCTCGACTGCAGCATACATCGAGGCAATCAGTGCCTGAAGTTTGCTTTTCTCTCTCTTTTCTCTGTCATTTCATGCTATAAATTAGATTATTTATTTAGTTTTTATCTTATATTGCATCTGGAGTTCACCCATTTAGCCTAGATTGCATATTAAGATCATACTTTGCTATTAAAATACAGTGATTTGTATTTATTTCTGTTCTTAAATATTGTTCAATATCCATGCTGCTATTTTATTTAATTTGCCTCTGTTAGCACAGTAGAATTTCTTGTATTTTGCATCTATTCTCTGTTTTGCAGGTTTCTGACGAATTCGTCTGACGAATTCGTCAGATCTGAGATGATTCTGTCTGTCTCAGACGATCCTGTCAGATTCTAGATGATTCTGACAGATTGCAGGTGATTCTGTCGAATTCCAGATGATCCAGACTACTTCAAGCATCAGAAACTTCTTCAGACATCCGGATCAGGTAATCTTCATTGGCCTCCTGCAAATTCTCTGTTTCTCTGCTTTTAATCTATTCTCTGTATTCATTTAAATTGCATTTTCATGTAGTTTAAGTTAGATTCATTCGGCCAAACCTAGGATGAATGCTTAAAGGATAAAACGAACTCATCTAAACACATTCCAAAACCTAGGCGTGGAAACTGCCACCAAATGTTTCCTGGTGAACCCACCATCCATCGAAAAATCACCAAAATACACCTCCCTTGAGAGGCGGGACCTTCGCAAAGTCCTCTCGTCCGAGGTACCGCATCATCCTTTTCCCATCCTCCTTCCGGGCACGGATCCAATAGCCTGAAGGTAGGGATGCAAAAAATTTGGAGCGATACACAAACATTTGTGTTAGATCAGACATAGGGGGACGATAGGGTAGCTTAGAAAGCAAAGCCCTCCATCGATTCCCATATGTTGCCATTGTTTCTTCCTCATATTGCCTGAGGCTAGCCAGATCACTCAGTGATGCCTTCTTTCTTGTGTTGAAGGTGAAGCGTTCAAGAAACACATCTACTAATTGATCTAGGTTGTTTATGCTATGTTTGGGTAGTTGTGTGAACCAATCCGAGGCGGGGCCTGTGAATGTGGTTATGAAAGTTCTAAGCAACAATGCATCATTATCTTGGATGCCGAAGCATTGACTTTGGAACCTTGTGACATGTTCTTGTGCGTCCTCTTCGCCTTTAAAAACTGCCAATTGAGGCAACTTGAAGTGTTCAGGGTAAAGAGGTGTAGGCACTGAGGGATGCACTGGATGACTACGGAGTTGGCGCAACATGGGTTTTTGATGCCCAGAAGCTTTTGTCTCCACAGACTCCAAATGCTCTAATAGCACCTTGTATGCATCGAAAGATTTTATTTCTTCCTCTTTTGTTTGCTCCTGTTGCGAGTTATGGGAGACTGGAGACCTATGGGGGGGTTGCCGAGTGGCAGCCCTCCTACCTTGATGGGGTGTTTCAACCCATTTTATTTCTGGCTTGTACTCCTCATAAAATTCTTGGGGAGTCTCTGGGCGAGGCCTATGACCCTGATCGAGTCCCCATTGAGGGTACCCATCATTGTTTCAAGGAGTAGCTTCTCTCTCGGGTCTATAAGGTCTCGGAGGCAAAGCTTGACGAGGTCGTGGAGACCTGTCCTGCACCAATGGATTGTGCCTCTCATACTGTTCAGATATTTGGGTGTGAGGGGTTGGTGCCCTCTCAGGTAGTTTATAGCGTAACTCATCCACTTCGTGTTGCATACGCTCTTTATTCAAGCGGTATAAGTATTCTAACTCCTGATGACCCTGCTCAAGCTACGAGATTCGGGCTTGGCAAGCGGCATGTATGGTGACTGCTGGGTCAACCTGATCTGCCCTCTTTTGTTCAGGAGGCTTAAATGTTTTTCCTATATGTTTGCCTTGATCTTGATGATCTGAAATTTCAATGGGTTGCTTCCCTCTGTCGAGGTAGGCGACATTTACTTGAGGCTGTGGCCTCGATGTATGATCATGATACCTAGCGGGTGCGGAAACGCAAGGTTCCCACGCTATTTTTTGTCCTCGAGGAATATGATGGCTTTCATCATACTCCATTTCATGGGTTTGAAAGGGGCGGGTGGAGTTGGCTCGCCCTGTGTAAAGAGCCTTGTGCTCTGGATTTTATCTTTCTATTCGAATGTGACGCAAAGAAGAGGTAGCGTATTCACACTGCTTCTCCTCATGGACACTATGCCTCTCTAGCACTTCATCGCGCTGCGGCCATTCAGATCTAGCCTCAAGAGGCGGTTGTTTACTTACATTAAGATCTAGATGTAAAGCATCTTCCCGAAAGGGGTTGTGTTGAATGGGCATACCCCAATGAGGAGGTTCCCAATAGGTCCTTTTTGAAGTGGCCTGATGTGGACTTTCTTGTAGGCCAGACCGCCAAGGCGGTATGGCCAAGTCCTCAGGGCTAAAGCGAAGGTGACCAATGCCCTCTCTTTGTGCACCTTCCACAGCGTCCGCCCTTGATTGGGCCTGGCTATGGGTGTACACCATTGCGGTGCTTCTCTACTATCTAAGCATATTTTATCTCATTTATGATGATTTATCTTTTTGTTTACACTAAGCAGAAATGAACACACACATACACAAAATCGTGATTATCTCTTTTAAGGATTAGTAGTGTGTCCTAAATTGGTTTAGTGTGTTTTGATGTTTTATGTTGTTTTTGCAAGTTTGGAAGAACGTTTAAATGCATAATTTTGGATCATATGACTCCCATAAATGGTCGCCCCTTCAATATACCATTGCTAGAATGATATACCAGCCTCTCTATATACCCGCCCTTACGAGAGGGAAACTATAGGTACGTGAGAGCAGATGGTACATGGAACATAGGCGGTATGGAAGGGGGATTGTCCTGTTAATGACACCTACCATAGAAGACTTATCCTTGTGCGCATGGGAATCACCCCAGCGACACTCGGTCAGATTTCGTCAGGATTTACGCCTAACAATAGTGACAATCGGGGAAATGGATGCAAAGCTAAGCCAAGGTGGTGATGAACCCACCGTTGGAATTGCTCAAGGGATGGGGTCTTACGACCAGCTCCTTGGTTTAAAATGTGCCACGTGCAATGTGTGTGGTTTATTTTACTTAAAAAAATGAAACAAGAAATCAACCACTATTTTCTTTAAGCACGCAAGAATTGAAAAAATGGAAAACAAAAAATCAAAAAAATTGACAAGGACAGTTTAGAACTTTACCTCTTTTCTACCTGAACTTGCTGCTTCTGATCTTCTATTCTGAAAATTCACAGACAGGAATTCGTCCCTCTGTGAGATGAATTACAGAACATAATTCGTCCCTACCAGAGATGAATTTCAAATTCGTCTCAGGGTCAGACGAATTACAGTCAGGTATTTGTCGTAGTCAGAGACGAATAATAGTCTGTGTAAAAAAACTTGTACCTGTCAAGCATAAAAACAAAAAAGGGATCAGTTATTTGATCTAAAATCAGGGGATAGAGTCCCACCATGATCGCCACTGAAAGCACGAGATTCCGAAAGCTTTTTAGAAAGAACAACTACTTAGATGCATTCAAATCGAAACAACGCCTAAGCCCTAAAACAAGAAATGCATTAAAATGAAAGAGGAAAATAATTGAAATGAGTTACAAAGATTTAAAGAGAAGTCACAGCCCTTTTATTAAACTTATCCAACACGGTTACAAAATCGCCTCCTCCCTTTTTAGGGGCTAGGAGCGTTAAACGGATTCGGTTACAATCTTGGTAAGTGTTCTCCTTCCGCATGCCCACATGCAAAATGGATGGGCTAAAGTGTTGTCACCACTGTTGTTGGTAAATCCTCACTTCTTGTTGTTCCTCCTGCAATCAAAGAGACAGACAAAGCATTAGTAGCACCTGTGATAAGAAGGAAAATTCATGCTTGGAAATTGATAAAAGATGCATACGAACATCTATCTGAAACAGTGAATAAAGTAAACCTAAATGACTTGAAAACTTGACAAAAGATAGAATACATCACCAGAGGGCCACTGCCATTGAAATAGTCGACCAATCTGCTCTTGACTGGAATTCGTCCCTGGGTAGGACGAATTCTACTATTATTCGTCCCTGGGTGAGACGAATTCCACTATGCTAAAGTGCCGAGTTGCTTCAACTCCAATGTCAAACCTCGGGACCTCCAAAACACCTGCAAACAGAGGGGTTATGTAATTGGGGCCATTTTGGGACGACCCAGATGGTCGGATTCTCCCAATTTGGCTTCTATCCTTGAGAATTCGATGTCGCTACCTACAAGTTAGAAGGAACACAAAGCGACAAAAGGCATGGTGAAATCTAATCAAAACGTCATGGAAATATAGCTATGAGTTATTTAAACTGAATAAAATGAAATACAACATGAACTAGTATTCTAGAATGCATTTAGAACAAAACTTCGAAAATACGAGGGTTCCCAAGTGGGCCTCCCACCGTTGGCACTTGATTTCGGTGCCAATCCACTAGGGATGGGCCCAAAACCTCTTAGGATTGGGGTGTCGGAAAATTGGTTGTTTAAGGTAATCAAATGTCGGATTTGGGTTGGATTCACGCTTCCAAAAGCCACCCAATAACCTCCTTTGTGAAAGAGATTAGTGGATGTGAGAAGGTGAATCAAAAGGTGCAAGTGGGTAATCAATCGGACAACACTTCGTTGCTTGAAATCGCCTCCAATCTATCCTTTTTGGGGTGGAAAAGGCCACCATTTTATAGACCCATGGGGTCTCTTTGGAGGGGCATGCAGGGATGCCATGTGGTGGCCATGCCTTCCCAAGGGGGAGGAGACTCCTCCCTGACTTGGGCTTCCATGATTGCCCCTGTGACAGTCCATCAACTGCCAACCTACCCACCTGCACGCGCATGCATGGCAGAGGTCAATAATTGATTGTCCCTGGCTGCCACTTGGCGACATTTTTATTTTTTCCCGTTTAACCTGGAATTTGTCCTAACCAGAGACGATTTCAGAATTCATCCCTGGGTGAGACGAATCCCAGTTAGTATTCGTCCCTAGGTGAGACAAATACTGGACAAAGTGCCTAAATGTGCCAAATTGCTTCTTGACCTTACAAAATTGCTATGAAAGTGGTTAGGACCACTGTTTGACCTCTAAGGGCTGCCTTGGGGGTTGTGTTTGTCAAAGCGATCAGTGTTTGCAGTCACATAATCGGATTGGTGCTATTTTGGTGTCTATAGATGCCCCTTTTTGGGATGCGCTATGCATGGCACAGCGTCGAGCAAAAATAGATAACCAAAGCACTAATTATTAGGGTTTCTTGGTAACCTAACCAACTTTTGATGCCCCAAGCATGGAAAGGGCATGCATTCTTGAATCCTTGCTTCTGACGAGCTAAGGAACTTGATTTCAAGTGTTAACCTATTTTGGTGAGGTGTGACTTGAGCTTGGACATTGATCAGTCATGATTAGGCAAAGGGCACAACCTTTTACCCACAGGGGAACCTTGTGTTCATGATTCATGAATGCCAAGTGTTTGATAAATTTGATTGTTGCTTGTTTACTACCCCAAGTAGGAGCGTAATTGTCTTTGTCAATGATTCTTTGAATGCATGTCATTTTCCCTAACTGGGTGTGTGATTATTGATTGGTGACTAAGTGTGACTACCCCCTCAAGCAACGAATCGATGATGGAATGACCTTCATGAGAAAAGCGACGAGTCGCTTGACCCAAGATGACTTGTGAGGGTGCCTTTAGATGTTTTATCGCTAAGCATGTGCAATTTTTCCAACATTTGGACCTGTTTTTAGTGGGTGTTAACCCTTTTTTCGACGCTATCTGGAGCTGAAATTGGCAAAAATCCATCATCCCATGGAGCGGTCCAGCTAAAGTAGCCTTCTTAGGGAGTACGATAATGACAATTTCAGACCCCAACATCTATTTTGTATTCCCGGGATGTCAAGTGCAACAACACTCTTATCGAGCAAATTTATTGTTGGTTTTTAGTGCATTTTTGTTCATTTTTTGATGTTTTTGAAGTTTCTGGCCTGAATTCATCCCAGGGTGGGATGAATTCTAGCTGCAAAATTTGTCTCTGGGTGGGATGAGCACTAACTAGAGCACTCGTCCCAATCAAGGATGAATTCCAGCTCAAAAGGCCTATTTAAGGGCCAAAACTTGAATTTGGGCTCATTTGTGTCAAATTTTCTTGCGATTTTGGAGCTCTGGGAGGAGGAGGTAATTCTGCGAAGCAAAGCGCTGCTGAAATTTTTCCTGCCATCATGAGTGCACAAACTGGTTCAAGCGGCAGAGCCGAAGCGAAACCTGTAAGTGCCTCCTAGAGTTTATTTTTGTTTTTAAAGCTGTAAGTTTGTTATTTTTCTGTATAGTTTTCTTTTTCTATGTTTTTGATTAATTTTTTTGTTGAATTATTTTCTTTTGTAGGTTAGGAGCCGGTACCGTGTACCTGTTGCTTTTATTGAGGCACGGGGAGCACTGTATGATGGTGACTGGGAATGGCTTGATGCCCTTGGGCTCAAGAAGGTGGCTCAACTGGAGCCTGTGGTCCCTGATCAGGCCTATCTGACGGCCCTGATCAATCTTTGGGATCCACGGACCAACACCTTCCATATTTTGACTGGGGAGATGACTGTGACTCTGGAGGATGTCTATCGGCTGCTTCAGATTTCGATAGATGGACTGCCTATTAGGACATCACCACGTGATCAGCGGACTGCTGTGCTGACGAGATGCTTTGGGCATGGGGGGTGGCTGGGTGTGATGAACCCGATGGAGACAGCCGAGGTGGACTTCCAGGCTAGCGGGATTTTGGTTGGATGGTGGCAGGAGAGGGGGGTGTTAGGAGTGAGGCACGCATTCTTTATGGGCCTCATTTCTAACATGCTACTACCTGACTCGTCTGGCACGAGGTTCCCGTGGAACTTGCTAGATTTGGTATGGCAGTTGGTAGAGTTCCCAATAGAGGCACCACTGATTTTGAGATGGGGACAGACACTGTTGGTGCAGCTTTACGGGGAGCTATCAGCAGCAGAAGGGGGTCAGCTATAGTTATCTGCTATAGTGATAGGGTTGGCAGCACATAGCAGTTGAGCGGAAAACCGGGTTACCATGGACGACTCTGGCAGCGATGGAGGATGAGGATATAGGCTACGTAGCTTTGTGGTAGCGGTCTGCAGAGCAGGGTCAGAGTTGACGATGGGCAGGTGCTGTAGAGCACTATATTGATGCCTTCTATCGGCTTACTCCAGGGGAGGTGGTTTGGCACCCTTATCAGGACTATCCAGCCTGGTCGGAGGCTAGAGAGTGGCTCCGACGGGTACGTAGGGAACGGTGGTTGACTGGGCAGCACGGTACCGAGCACGAGTTATTCTCGTATAGCCGGGTTACCCAATAGTTTGGGGTGCACCAGGGGTTGCCTAGCGAGCCCATGGTATATCGACGTCGGGGAGATGAGAGGGCTCTAGATCCACCAGTCAGCACGCCACTGGGCAAGGAGTCAAATATGGTGATTGATGTCCTGGACGTAGATGACATCGGGACTACTACTGAGTATGACTCGTGGTGGGTGCTGCAGTGATGGAGAGGAGAGGGGCCACTGGGAGGCATGGAGGCGGCCGTGGAGGGTGCAGAGGTAGCAGGGGATGATTGGGGAGGTCCGCTAGATGATGCGGACATGGTTGATGTGGGGGATGAGGATGTATATTTGGGTGCTTCGGATCAGCCGGACATGCAGGACGTGGAGGAGCAGTGGGAGCCAGAGTAGGCTGTTGTTCCAGAGAGTCCTGTACGTTAGGAAGATACAGAAGATATGGAGTCTGGGGTACGCATTGAGATTGCGGGATTGATAGAACTGCTATGGATACAATATTTGGGGCTAGGGGACGCACTGTGGGAGAGTGATCTCCTGTGGGTCCAGCTAGCAGAGCAGGATAGGGTTCTGGCATGGCGCGACGATGCAGTGTCTTACTATCATTGACGAGAGGTAGAGTGGTGTCAGCATCGGATAGACTTGGAGAGGCAGGTCATCCGCCTTGGTGGGCGGCTACCTTAGCCCTCGGTCAGTGGATCTTCATGGTGGACGAGGGATAGTGTGACTGAGTAGTAAGCATCATCTCGTCACCGACGATTAGATGAGAGAGGCGATAGAAGGCATGATGCGGGGGCTGGCAGTAGCCGCCCTGTAGGGTCCCATAGGACCCACACCACGGGGGGTAGTTCCCGTCGCATCA
>JAQPPZ010014976.1:0-18951 GCA_028583015.1 Wollemia nobilis
GCGCTCAACCTTTTCTTGCCCAAGCCTCAGCAACCCAGTCTTAAGACAGTTTTCATTTTTCATTGCCAGATCTATAGTGTACAACCACGTTAAAACCATGTACTAATTTTATATGTTATATATAATCATAAACTGGTTTGGTAAGAAGCACTAAGCTAGCCTCCTGTATAAAAAACTAAGAAAACCATTTCATAATTTACAATATATACTTTTAAGAAAATAAAGAACCCAAACATTCTTCCCAAAACAGACAAGTTTAGAACAATTTCCAGTCTCTTGCCTTTAAATATTATAAAAAGTATTTTCTATTCAAAACACTAAAGTTTTCCATTCTGACTCCATTTCACACAAAGAAGCTCTATTCAATTCATACACAGAGAAATTCGTACCTCTCAGACCTTAATATTAAAAATTAGATTAAACCCATCTTTCAAGATTTCTAAAATATAACATATACTTTATTCCACACAATTTCTCATAATAAAATAAACATTTTGTTCAATATTTCCAATTTGTGTTCGAACACCCTGTAGATATTTCAAATGGAAAAACCCTAAAATATCTGAAGGAATTCCACACTATTTTACCAGTACATCACAGTTTAAATCATTTAACCAATTCATTTGTTCTACAAAGAAATCTTCAGAAAATAATTGACATTAATCACTTGTCAAAAAGGCTTCGCGGTACTGCGATGAAACTCTAGTAGGAAATCTTGTGTGGATTTTGCGCTATCCAGATTTATAACCAGAGGTCAGAGTAGCTATCCTACCATGAAATGCATTCTAACCCTAAATGCAAACATTATTGTGCACATAGACAAAAATTAAACAGCTTAAATAATAACAGGTTCATAGAAATACACCAATCTGTTCCCTTTTCATTAAATGTCACATCCATTTACATGCACACAAAATAGCCAAACCCTTTCTTTTACCCTGGGTTTCAATCAATTCATATGCACCTGAAAGAACAATTAGTCCAGTTCTTTCTCCTTTGTGTTTTAGACTAAATACATACACTCAGGAAAACAAACAACCAATTTGGTATTGCCCTGATCCAATTTCATGTACCCAGAAAAACCACTTTTCCAGACTAGACGACGACACAGACTCCTCCATATAAGCTATTAATCCTCCTCATAACATATTAGTTTAGAAATTTAAATTCTTTCTTTGGTAATATATATATATATATATATATATAAACAATATTAACACGACAACGAACCCGATTGTGTTTAACCCACAACAAGCATTCTTTTATAATTTAATATGTATTCTATAGAAGAATACATTCAATTCCTTTCCAATCCCATTTCATACAGAACACAGACAAGGACTTCCTGAAAAATAAAGCTTCAGTCGATGCAAAAACTTCTTCTCGCTTTTCCCTTGTTCGCCACCAACACACACCATATCCCCCTTCTTTGCCCTATTCTCTCTAAAAAGAAGTTTCCCTTAATCGAAGCATTTAACATATGTTGTCATACATGCGAATTACCTTCTATGACTTGCCAAATGGTGAGGCTAGTCATCACTTTTAAAATTAATATTTATTTAATATTAAATATAAATTATTAATTCTTATTTTTATCTTTATGGTAAATATTTATGATTCTCATTTATATATATATATATATATATATATATATATATATATATATATATATATATATTTATATTTATGGTTAGTGTTGGTTGTGTGCTCAGGGTGTGCTAATTCCACCCACCTTTTTTGTATGATTAAGCCATTTTAATATAATATTTTTTTCATCCAAAATTAATATATATATATATATATATATATATATATATTATCTTTCACTATTTATCTATTTTATTAATATAATATTTTACTAATTATTCTTTATTTTAATTACATTTATTTTAATGTACTTTATCTATATTATACGAAATAAAACAACCTAAAGATGCATTCTATATGACATGCAACTACATGATCCGCTAGTGAAAATATTGCTTTCAGGATTCTCAGATCCTATCACAACAAATATCTCACCGCTCATTATTTCTTTGGACTTACTTTAATCCAGATATATTTTGTTGATTTCTGTAGGTCAATGTCCTATCTTTGAGTTGTTTTTCCTCAATCCACACTTGTTCCTACACCCACATAGATTTTAGCAATACCACATCCTTACAAATAATATAACAAACAATAATCAAATCTGCAGGGTTGTTACACAAGGGCAATAGCAAAGGCTTGCTTAATCATCTCAAATGTTTGCTTTCTCTTATCAATCCATTAGAATTTGAAATTCTTCTTTAGAAGCTCTATAATGGGTCTAACTATTTGAGCAAAATCAAAAATAAATTTTCTTATAAAGTTGATCTGCCCAAAGAAAGAATGCAAGGCCCATTTGTTTATGGAAAGGGGAAGGTACAATGTGGATTTGATTCTATTTGGATCTATTAACATTCTTGATGCAACAATTAATAGAGGGTCAATTAAACAACAACCTCTCCTAGCTACTCAAACATATTCATGCCACCACATAGATGAATTGTAAGGGCAAATTACATAGCAACATAACACATGAAACACACAAAAATACAAAATACTATTTTATTTATATTTCAACCGCCACATCAAACATTATATAATTTCTCTCCATAGAGCACCACACATCTGCAAGCACTCATCAGAGTACCAATATCCTTATGAGGTTTTACATAACAAACCTCTTGCAAGCACTACATAGAGAACCAAATTCTTCCTTTTGAGGCTTTACATAAGAAACCTCCTACAAGCACTGCAGAGAGTGTCAATTTCCTTCCTCTAAGATTTTACAAAATAAACCTCCTACAAGCACTACACAGAGTACCAATTTCTTTGGAGCCCCTCTACTCACCTCTCACTCTGCCTCTCACGCTCTACATCGACTTCTTATTTATAAGCATAAAAAATAATGACTTGCTAGCTATTCATGCTAGATAAATTGTCGGTGACAACTAAGCATCATTATCCATCCTTTATCTAGCTATGCATTAAGCTTTTCTCTTAACATGAAGTTTCTAGTTTTTTTTCTAAAAGCACATATTTTTCTAAAAATCTAGCTTTTTTCTAAAAGCACAAATCATCTAGTTGTCTCAAAAGCTGGTTCCCAATTGAATGCTTATCCTTATCCAATCCTTAGTAAAAAAAACTCCAACTATTTTTTTACCTTTTTTTAGTTGGCTCTTGCCAGCTGGATGCTCTTGCATCATACTCATCGGGTAACAAAAATATTTCATGAGCTCTAGCTCATGAAGTTTTTTCCAAGCTATAACCACTCTAGCTTAGTTGTCTACACAAGGTCAACTTCACTTTATTATCTTGGCCTTCCTTTGAGGATCAAACCTCCTTGCATAGAATGCACTCAAGATCCTCTTCACCTTCTCCCATTGTGTTATCTCTCCTTTAATACATCCTCAATGATATTCTAGCTTGGATACCAAAATGATGCAACGATGGAGAGGGGGTCAATCAATAGCCTCTCCTAGCTACTCAAACATCTTCATACCACCACATAGATGAATTGTAAGGGTAAATTACATAGCAACATAACACATAAAACACAAAAAAATATAAAATTCTATTTTATTTATATTTCAACTACCACATCAAACATTACACAATTGCTCTCTATAGAGCACCACAAATCTACAAGCACTCATCAGAGTACCAATCTCCTTCTTCTGAGTTTTTATATAGCAAGCCTCTTGCAACCACTATATAGAGTGCCAAATTCTTCCTCTAAGGTTTTACATAAGAAACATCCCGCAACCATTGCATAGAGTGCCAATTTCCTTCCTCTAAGATTTTACATAGCAAACCTCCTACAAGCACTATACAAAGTGCCAATTTCTTTGAATCCTCTCTGCTCACTTCCTACTCTGCCTTTCACGCTCTACATCAAATTCTTATTTATAAGCATAAAAGCAATGACTTGCTAGTTATGCATGCTAGTTAAAATGTTAGTGATAACCATAGTTGCAAAAACCGAAATCGTATCAGAATCGACATGGAAAAGAATCAAGAAAAATTGAGAATCGGTAAAAAATCGAGGATAAAATCAGCAAAATTTGATATTTTCATTGAAAAAACCGAAGAAAATGTTATTTTTCATTGAAAAAGTATTTTTTCATGTATATAATTTTTTTTTGGGAAAAATTAACAAAAAATCTGCTAGCTTCTAAATCAGGAAAAATCGGATCGAATCGAGATTTTTTGTAGATTTTCTCAACTATGGTGCCAACTAAGCATTCTTATCCATACTTTTTCTAGCTATGAATTAAGCTTTTTTATTCACATGAAGTTTCTAGCTTTTTATAAAAGCACATATTTTTCTAAAAATATAGTTTTTTTCTAAAAACACAAATCATCTAGTTGTCTCATAAGGTGGTTGCCAATTGCATGCTTATCCTTATCTAGTCCTCGATAAAAAAACTCCAACTATTTTTTTTAGTTGGCTCTTGCCAGCTGGATGCTCCATCATACTCATTGTAATAAAAATATTTCATGAGCTCTAGCTCATGAAGTATTTTTCCAAGCTACAACTACTCTAGCTTGGCTGTCTACACAAGGTCAACTTCACTTTCCTATCTTTACCTTCCTTTGAGGATCAAACCTCCTTTCATAGAATACATTCAACATCCTCTTTACCTTATCCCATTGTGCCATCTCTCCTTTGACACATCCTCAATGATATTTTGGCTTGGATACCAAAATTATGTAGTGATGGAGAGGGGGTCAATTAAACAACAACCTCTCCTAGCTGCTCATACATCTTGATGCCACCACATAGATGAACTATAAGGTAAAATTACATAGCAACATAACACTTAAAACACAAAAAACATAAAATATTATTTTATTTATATTTCAACTACCACATCAAACTTTACACAATTGCTCTCCATAGAGCACCACACATTTGCAAGCACTCATTAGAGTACCAATCTCTTTTCTATGAGTTTTTACATAGCAAATATCCTGTAAGCACTACATAGAGTTCCAAATTCTTCCTCTGAGACTTTTTCATAAGAAACCTCCTGCAAGCATTACATAAAGTGCCAATTTCCTTCCTGTGAGGTTTTACATAACAAAACTCCTGCAAGCACTGCACAGAATGCTAAGTTCTTTGGATTCCTTCTACTCACCTCCTGATCTGCCTCTCATGCTCTACATCAACTTCTTATTTATCAGCATAAAAATCAATGAATTGCTAGCTATGCATGCTACTTAAACTATCAGTGACAACTAAGCATTCTTATCCATCCCTTTTCCAACTATGAATTAATCTTTTTTCTTCACATGAAGTTTTAGATTTTTCTAAAAACACATCTTTTCTAAAATATAGCTTATTTCTAAAAGCACAAATCATCTAGTTGTCTCAAAATATGGTTGCCAATTGAATGCTTATCCTTATCCCGTCCTCGGTAAAAAAAATTCCAATTATTTTTTTTGTTTTATTTTTCTTTTTAGTTGGTTCTTGCCAGCTAGATGATCCTGCATCAATTCCCTATTTGGACACCACATACCCTAGTAGTTTTCCTTCATGAAATACAAATATTGACTTCTTTGGGTTAAGAGATATACCAAATTCTTTTCACTTCTAAAATACCTATTCCAAATGCTTGAGGTGTGCTTATTTTTCATGAGAAAATATTGTCATGTCATCAAGATATATCAAAATTATTCTATTAATCAATTCTCCAAAGGCATAATCCATAGATCTTTGGAATGTAGCTCCTACATTAGATAGACCAAGTGGTATTCTCTGGTAAGCAAAAGTACCCCATTTTGTAATGAAAGTTGTCTTATAGTGATCTTCATATTTTTCCTAGATTTGATTATAAACAAAGAAGCCATCTAACAGAGAAAACCTTTTAGCCCCAACTACTATCTATAAAATCTGATCTATTTGTGGCAAAGGATAATGATCTTTGAGATATGCCTAGTTTATATTTCTAAAATCCACACATAGACGAATATCACAATTCTTTTTCTCACTGGAACAAGATTAGTAACCCATGTGGAGTGCTTAACAGGATAAATGATTTTTACCTTTAACAAATTAAGCAACTCTTGTCTCATGATTGCTTCAATCTTGGGATTTACTGGTATCTATTTTTGTCTAAATGGTCTTGCTTTAGGAACTAATTCAATAGTATGTTGGATTATGTTTTTATCATAGACTTTCAAATCTTCATAGGTCCAAGCTATTATGTCTTGATATTGAAGAAATAAAGCCTTAAATTCTTTAACTTCCTTTGGAGTGCATTGGATACCAATTTTAAGCTTATTTCTATTTTCTATTTCTATTTCTTTCTAAATCTTATCATCTACTTGCATTTGTTTTAGTTTTTCCATATTCATTGTCAAAGAGACTTTCTAAGGTAATCAACCCCTTAGGTGTGTGATTATTTTGTAATAGTATAATTTATTGCTACTCAATCTCTTGAGATATATCACCTTGTGAGCTGATACAACTAGTCTCTCTAACTAAGAAATCAACAATCCAATCATCATTTTCAAATACTTACCAAAATATCTATCTATTTGGCACTAAAGGTATAAAAACCAATTTAACTCTCTTATTCTTAGCTGATCCATAATTTGAATACGGAGAAAAATTAGAACCTTTAATAGCCAAAGCATCTGCCAAAAGATTCTATTATCTTGGAACAACATGTAGGTTCAAAGAATCAAAATATTCCATTAAATCCCAGTCTTTATAAGTCTTCAAATAATGATGATTGTTATTACACTTCTCTGTAATTTGAATTACTATCAATTTTGAATCACCATAAATGTCTAGTAATTTAATACCCATTTTCTCTTCTTGCATCAAACCTAAACATAAAGCCTCATATTCAACAATATTATTTGTGCAAGACCAAGTTAATCTATAGGAAAATCTTTTGACTCCCTCTGAAGGTGATTTTAGAACTACTATCCCAACTCCATTCTTGCATATTGCTCCATCAATGCATAATATAAATTTTAGATTCTCTTAAAATTTGATTGGAAACTATAGGAGTTGCTTTCTGATATTCAGAGGAGATGTTATATGTGCCTAGTCCAATTTCAAACAAAATATGACTACCCTCTAATGGTAGATCATCTTAAATCTCTAAATATTCTAGTATCTCTACCAATTTTGGTTCCTTCATGATAGAGTTATTGTACGTATCATCTTCTATTTTCTCAATATGATAGGATATTGACTTCTATGGAACTATATTTATTCTTTTACCCATATAGGATATCATGTGAGAATAGTCCAAATACATGTATCCTAGTTTGGCAGTAAATTACCTTGATAGGAATAGGCCAAAATATGGTTCTAAATCTACTACAACTATCTCTTGAATAATAATAACCTCTGGGGCTCTATGTAATCTTATCAGAACATATTTGACTACCCCAATTATTTTAACTAGTGTTCCATCCAATTGTAGGGCTCCTAGACAAGAACGGGTATATTCCATACCCATTTTTTTACACATTATTTTTGGTATAACTATAGTTTAAGATCCCGAGTCTATCATATAGTTATGAACTACCCACCCTTCCATCCTTAAAGAAATATAAAAAGTATGTGGTTTATTCTTCAGAATAGGTAGAGTCATTTTCTATCGTTCAGGTGACAAGTTGTATATAGTAGGAATTTTCTTTTCTTGAGATTTACTTTTCAGAGAAGCTTTCAATAGGTCTATCTGAATAGGAATGAAGAGAATATCATATAAAATTTATTTAGAAGGAGTTCTCTTCAATTCTTCCACAATATTGAAATCATATTTCCCTAAAGTATTACTTTCACATTTTTTGTCTAATTCACCAAAATTTCTTTTGAATTGTTGAGTTGCCTCAAATTTTTATTTCTTGGTGATAGAAGGAAATCTTAGTTTTTCCTTTGCTTTCTCTTAAGATTTAGCTTGTTATTTCACATTTTATTTATCATATTGTTTTGGAATAAATTCCTCATTCTCGTACTTGAGAAACTAAAATTATCTCAGTTCTTGTTTAAGTTTGATCTCCTTTCTTTTGAGAAGGTACTTGGAATTATTCCATTTTCTGTGGATTGACTTGCAATGGCTTTTTTCCTGATCTTGTGAGGACAAAAATAGCTTCTTCCTCTAGAGAATATTGGCCAACCATGATTTGTTCAAGCTGTTGGCAATTTTGGGTACCTTGGGTACATTGCATTTGCTCAAGTGAATAAGTTGTCATTGATGTCAAGAAGCTGTTGAAGGAATTTGAATTGATGTCAAATAATTTGTTTTGATGAAGGTTCGGCATGACAGGCTCGAAAGAAAGTAAGTTGGAAAAATGTCGCGATATCGCGACATGTCGCATTTTCGCGACTTAAGCAGGCAAGAGAAAGCTTTTTAGAAAAGTGTCACGATATCGCGACATGTCGTAGTTTCGCGACTCAAAGAGGAGAGAATGTTCGGAGTCAGAAATGTCGTGATTTTGTGACATATTGCAAGGAAGGTTGAACGGATGAAAAAGTGTCACGATTTCGTGACATAATGTAGGAGAGAGAGTTCGGGAGAAAAAATGTCGTGATATCGCGACATGTCAGGTTTTCGTGACTCGAAGAAAAGAAAAGCGCTAAGGAGAAAAAGTGTCACGATTTTGCGACAAGTCAGAAGATAAATTGGAAGCAAGATAAAGTGTCATGATTTCATGACATGCTGCAGATGAAAATTTTCCAAGTAAGAACTATCGCGATTTCGCGACATACAGCAAAGGGAAGAGTCTAAAATGAGAAGCGCCACGATTTCGCAACAAGTTGCAGAGAAGTCGTACGAAAGCTGAAAGCGTCGCGATTTCACAACAGGCTGCAAAGAAAACATATGAAAGCTAGAAGTGTCATGATTTCGTGACAAATTCAAGGAGGAAGAGCTCAAAGGCGAAAGCATCACGATTTCGTGACATGTTTCATTTTTGCGGGCGTAAGGCAGAGAAAAACACAAGGCAACGAAAGTGTCATGATTTCGCGACATGTTCCGTTTTCACTAGTGCAAGCAGACAAGAGTGCAAGGAAGAGAAAGTGTCATGATTTCATGACAAATTGAGATGGCAACGTTTGGTTGGAGAAAGTTTCATGATTTCATGACAGAAACAGAATGCAGGTCTTCTATAGGAGAAGTGTCACGATTTCGCGACAAAAGCAGAGAGGAAGGCTATGAAGACAGAAGTGTCACGATTTCGTGACAAAAGCAAAAAGGAGGTCGACGAAGGGAGAAATGTCGCGATATCGTGACAAAAGCAAAGTTGATGCTGACTAAGTCAGAAGTGTCACGATATCGCGACAAGAGCTTAGTTGAAGTTGACAAAGGCTAAAATGTCACGATATCACGACAAAAGCCAAAAGATAGTATACGGTTGCAAAGGTGTCGTGATATCGTGACATGTTGTAGTTTTGCGACAGAAGCTACAGAAGTGTTCCAAAGGCAGTGAAGCCGACAAAGTTAAATTTGGGCCAACGAAGATTAGGGTTTGCAGCCAACGTAGTTTAGGGTTTGCAACCGACGTAGTTTAGGGTTGTGCAACCGACTAAGATTAAGTTTTTTTGATCTTGAAATTTTTGTTATAAAAGGAGGGCTATTTTGAGATTTGAAGGTATCGAATGTGCGCAAGTTAAGTCCACAGTGCGTAGAGAGCGAGTTGTGTCGAATCTAGATAAGTGCAAAGTAAGAGCGCACAAGGAGCTAAAAAGCGCAAAGCTATTGGGTGCATCATTTTTGCGACGTTAAGAGATAATTGGCAAGCTTTGTGAGAGCCTGTGAGCAGGTTTTGGACAAGTCATTGAGAGGGATTGTTGGATAGATTTGAGCAAGCTTTTGTTGAGCTTGTGGAGCGGTTTGGGTAGGTTCTAGTGAGAACTGCAAAGAGATCCGAGACAAGTCTTGGTGAAGACTTGGGTGAAAAACAAAATAAGCGTTAGTGAAAGCTTGTGAACCACTTTTGTGAACCAAATTTGAGGACCAGATTGAGGATAGAGATTGGTGTAGATTCGAGGACATTTGTGCAGGACCAAAGGAGTGTTTGGTGGATCGGAGAAAGAGAACGAGGACATTTGTGCTAAATCGAAGGACCGTGTTTAGTAAATCGAGGACCACTTTGGAGGTGAAAGAGTTGAGGATAGAGGTCTCCAACCGAGTAGGGAGTACAGTGTCTTTGTGGATAGAGTTCCATTTTGTAAGGGTAGAGGAGAGGTCTTCTAGAGGATCACCAGTCAGAGCAAAGCTAGGGGATTGGTGTCTCCTGTGGGTTGGTGCCCACGAAATTGAGATTAGGGGATTGGTGTCTCATTTGGGTTGGTGCCCATAAACATTGTAATCGAGAAAGGTATTCCTAGAATTTGGATTGATGAAATTTAGTGAAAGATTTTATCCGTGAATGTAGCTCACATTGAGCGAACCACGTAAATTGGTGTCTCATGTGTGTGTGATGATTTGTACATTGTTTTGATTTCTGCTATTGATATTGCCATTGATATATTGTATAATATTGATTAGGATAAGAAAAGTAAAAAGTGGTCTTATACTTTTCACTCCCCCTCTCAGTATAAGCTTGTGTTCTTCACAAGCTACCACAAATTATTGACTATACTCTTTTGGGATATTTTAGCCTTTTCCATAGCCTATTGCACATGATACTGATACATAACACAAGTCTCTGGACTATGAGGGTCATTGCAAATTAAACATTAGATATATCCATTGGTTTCAAGGACTGAATCATGCTCATCAATATTGGCATCAACCCTAGGCCTTGTGTTACTACTGGTATTAGCCCTTTGATCTCTATTTATATATGGAAATATCCATTGTTGATACCTTTATATTTTTCTTTTTTCCATGGCATTTACCTTGTTATTAATTGTCTTCAAGGTATTTTGGATATTAAACAATAGAGGTGATTCTTGGAGATTTTAAGATGGAAAAGAAACAAAAGGGATTAAAGTCGATGGTTTTTGGAAGGAGGAATTGGAGTCATTTGGGGAAGTGGTGATGACAATGGCATTGGATCCATATATGAGGATGTTGATGTCCTAGACTAATGTGTAAATTGAGGGATTTCAGAGCAACAAAACATGACCATTTTTGCAGTAGCCTTCCTACAACAATCAAAACATTCTCTTCATGCAAAACTACATGTTGTAACCCCAAGTCTAAACCAAGAGATCTAATGCAATACATATATGCTATAGGAGCAATTGGTCTAGCTTCAAGGGGAATCCTTTTCCATATCCTACTCAACCTCAAATTGAAGTAAGAGATTAACTCTTGTGGGTATTTTTGGATAGTAGTGAATTGATTTAGAAGCAAGAAAGGACCAACCAATTCATCCCATGAATGAATGCTATTGTCTTCTAGGGTTCTAAACCAGTGAAGGATTTTACCTCTAAAGGATAGGGCTACAAGCCTGATAAAAACATTTTCATTTTTAATATTGTGAATAGCTTCTAAAGTCAATATATCATGACAATGTTCATAAGTAGTCTTACCTTAACCATCATATGTAGGTATGGCTTTTAATGTAGCCTAAGGGATATCATTCATATGAGGAAGTCCTAGAGGACCAGAGGTATCCCAATTAGGGTAATTTTATGGAGGTTGATTTTGATTTTGGTTTTGAGCCATGATTACTGGGGTATTTCATGAAATTGGTTCTAAGGGTACCTAGTGATCTGATGGTAATTGGACCTCTTCAAAAGGTGAATCTAGAGATAGAATTCTTGTATGTCTTGATCTCTTGAGTGGTAACTCAAAGAATGATACTGGTTCTTGGCTATTATTAGTAGATGATCTAGTAAACATGAAATATGAGCTACTAAAAAGAGATTATAGGTTCTTATACTTAGGGAGTCACCCAGTGAATTTGATTTCATTGCTTAATGAGGTCAAGACAACTCACTAAATCTTTATTCCTCTATGTTAGAGTTACTATGTCAGTACCTACTACTATTACCTCATTTGGTAATAAGTAAACACTCCTAGGTATATTAGTAATCATTTTTAATTTTAGGTAGATATTCGCATTGTTAACGAATATTAGTTATTTATTAATTGACATATTATTATTAGTAGGTTAGCACTTTATTTTATTAGCGCATTATTTGTTAGTATTATGTTGTTATTTGTTAGCGCCATTACATGACTGTTAGCATCAATCAAGGATATTATTTCCATAATATCCTAAGGCTATTCCTAGCCTATATTGTACTATATAAACCTATCATATCAATAATATTTGTCATTGCTTATGGTTCAAATCCTTACATTGGTATTAGAGCGCTTGGTGAAGCGGGATCTACGAAGCGAGTTTGAGGTGCACCTTTAGAGCAGGAGAAGGTGATATTTTTTTTGCTCCTGCACTGGTCCTGTGGGGCAAAAATATTGAGATGAGACCCCTGGATGGGACACGTTTCCCAAGGCATAGAATTTCTTGTAAATTTTTTACACAAAATTTGAGGTGATCTCTAGTTTGTGGACTAGTCACAAAATTCTATGGTGTTCATTTTAGAGTAGATATCATTTTGTTTATATATCTATCCATTGATAGTGGTAGGTACGACTCCACCATATGGAGCATGTTGAGGCAACTGTAGGCACTATTCCCCTAGCGACTCTTGCAGGCTATCCCTAAAGCGTACCGAAGCTAATACGAGCTACCATCCTACAAGAGCTGACATACATCATATCGGATCTGACAGTGTAGGCTAACTAATTCTAGTTGATACGAGCTACCAACCCCACAAGAACTGATAGCCCATACATACTGTCAGCAAACCCACATGATTTGACAATCCATGGGCCTCCTGATGGGTAGTTGTCTCGTAAGCATCACATCACTCCCCATAACAAGCTCATGTTCAACTGACACTGCAACATGGGGAGCACTAACAACCACGTTGTACAGACTATAGAAACTAACATGACCTAATAAAATTTGATTATATGGACTTCGAGGTGCAGATCCTAAGGTGGACCTGTTGACATGGATCGATGCAAAATTTGAGGACACATGGCATCACGATGAGACTACTAACCTGGTGGACACATGGCACATGCTGGGTGGCTGACATGTTAGGTGTGATTTACAAGGTGCTGAGCTGGCATGATGACTAGGTAGGCATGTTGATCGAGGCTTGGAGAGCTAGCATATGATGTGTCATATGGACACATGGTATTGTTGTGTTACTGTTGGTGTGTTAAATCCTCATTTGTTGGATGGATACATGTCATAGATATTGATTATTCAGTTTGAATGCACATAAAAAATATGACATTGTGATTACCCATAGACAATCACAACTAAAAGGGCATGATTCTCCCTTTATTCAACTAAAAGCTTCAAATCATATAGAATGTGGGACTAAAAGTCCCATATTCTATTATTTTTCGGCCAGTCAGAAGGAAAGGGATAAAAGGGAAATTTTTTCCCTTTGTCTTCGTCCAGTGCCCTAGATGGGATGGTTGGATGCTCGGGAACTAAGTCCCTCCCTCCCATGAAGACGAGGGATCAAGTCCCCATGGAAGAAAAACCCAAATTAATTTTTTTGCTATAAAAAAAAAACAAGGTTCATAATCCTTCATTGTATCAAAACACTATTACTATGACCTCATAATCATTTTTTTTCAAAATTAAAGTGATTTTAAAAAAAATTAATTATATTATTATAAAATTATGGTAAACTTAATTTGAATTTTGCATTAAAATTGAAAATTAAAGGCCTATTTTTTTTTGCAAAATATAAGAAGTGTTTTTTTTGTTTTCTCCACAAGGGGGATATAAGACAAAAAGCAAAGCACTATTTTTTACAAAACTTGAGACTTTTAACGCTTTGCTCCAAATAATGTTTTCCCCATTAATTAATTGTTTTGAGAGTACAAGTTTTGTATCATGAAGAATAGACCTTAGGTCCACTTAATTAGCTAATGGATCCGCGCCTCAAAGGGAAATGTGGGAATGATAGGTCTACACCTCAAAGAGAGGAACTTAATCGTACCTTATTATGGTGATTTTTTGACGAATTGGGTGGGTTCACTAGGAAATATTTTGTGGCAGTTTCCATGCCTAGGTTTAGGATTTGTTTTGATGTGTTCCTTTTATCAAATATTGCATGCACCTAGTTTTGGCCAATATGCTTCATACCATGTAGGCTAAGATAGAAGTCGTTGAAAACAATAGGGAACAATCTCTAGTTGTATATGAGCATGGGGAGAAAAGGTTTAAAAATGTCTAGCAAGAAACCACTGCTTAGGAAGAACAATAAGATGTATCATTGGAAACCATAGTTATAGCAAAGCATGAAGATATACCTTAAGATATAACATCTATAGAGGAGAAGGGGAATGCATCCCTAGATGCAATAATAATGAAGATACAAGAAGAAATTCCATAAGAGACAACAACTCTAGGAAAACCACCATAGTCTATACCATCAAAAGTTGAACCACCTTTGGACCTAGGATAGAGCCCCAAGGAGATGTCTATTTTATAGCCTCTCGTATTTACTCCAAAAATAGGGTAGCTCTACAAGACTAATGAATATGATGAAAACCTAAAAGGATTAGATCTAAAGGGAAAAAAGATGGTAATTTGGGAATTATAGACCAAGTTGAAATTAATAGAGAGCTTACTGTAGAGAGATTGAGAAATTATAGGACCATATGGTTGAAGATAGGATAAAATGGAAAACAGTCCAAACTCCTAGCCCTAAAACTATAACTACAAGGACAAAAGAATTGCATGAGGAAATTCCCTTACAAACCTTGGCAAGAGCAGTAGAGTATGTAGGGAAAAAATTCAAGCAAGGTGGGCCTTAGGACTAGGTGTTATCAAAAGACTCAGTGAGGCATGAGGACATACCTCCAATTAGGTTGGGGGGAGTGATGAGGCATGAAAATGCCTCATTGTTAGAGATATTTGACCTCTTTTTGCACCTATAAGATATGTATTATTTTGATTATTGATCTAATTATGTAATTTGATAGGGTAAATAAGAGGAATTATTCTCTTAGATAGATAGAGTCTAGTCAATTTGCTAAGTTAGGCAACAAAAGACCAATTCATTGTATTTTGTCAAGTTAATGCAATAGAAAGAAGGGTTTTTATAGCTTTTATCACAGTAGTGGATTTCAGTAGAACTAGGATCATGTTGTAGTTCTAATATTTGCATAAGATTATAGTCAACTAGATCATTTAATAAAGACTTTTTTTACTAAGTATCAGACAACACAGTGACATGTAGGATGCAACAGCCCTATACTAGTGTTAGACAAGACTGGGACTTGTTTCTTGAACATGAGTTGATCAAACTAGCCATGTGGCTACAACAACTAGCTAGAAGTGTTATTATAACACCCTGGAGATGACTTGGCACTATAGGACAAGATTCTACGTAACTGTATTCAATGAAATGCTTATTTGGGCATAGAACCACCTTTTTGTAGATTCTAGTCAACTTTTGACCAATTGTAATATTTATAATCAAATGTTGTTACTGATTGTTAGTAGTCGAAGAGAAGACAAAAATTGTTAGATTTTGAGTGTAAATATTAGGGACTATTTTTTATGTAATTTATTTATTCTCAAATCATTCTAAATTGGCAGGTAGGATGCACTTAGGTTATTTTCTAGTTTAAACTATTAAGTGTAACCTTCAGCTTGTCTTCACCTATTGATTAGGAATAAATTTGCTAGACAAGTATTTTGTTGTTATAACCATTCAAATGTATAGGTATGATAGGGCCTTCTCCTATCCTTTATATATAGAGATCAATAGCCTAGTACATAGTTATGTTGTTGATTTTTACTATAATTTGAAATAGCTAATTAATGAAACTATATGCAACTTATTTGTCCTTACTTGGCCAACTGCACGGTGGTTGAGGGATCGATTCGCCCGATTTTGTCTAGAATAGGGGAAGTTGTAACATTCTTTTTTAGCCCAACCTGTCAACCCATTCAATTCTATTTAATCCAGGCTTCTCGCCTTGGATTCCCCTTAGAAATTTTATATACTTTTGCCCTGGTATTCTACATCCTTATGTTTTGTAGGTTGGATTTTTGCATCAGCTAGATTCTTGCAGGATCTTCCTACCCGATACTACAAAAAACTGCCTGATATCACAACTGCCCAATATTGTAGAAAACTGCCTGATCTTGTCTGCATCAAATATTTTTTTATGAAAGCTACTTGGGGGTATCAAGACCTCAGTTTTTGCATCCTTTTTCCTTATTTCTTCTGTCTTATATTATATTTATCATCTGATTAGATCATTTTAAATCCTTTATCATTGATACATTAGCTTTTATATTCATATTTCATCACTTTTTCATGAATATCTACATGTCTAGCTGAGATTTATTTTCATTCATTCAACCATTATCATTTTAGGTTTATCACTTAATCTAATCCACCTTAACAAATGCATATTATTCTATAAATTTGTTGTTTTCTATGTTAAATTGTCAAATTGTAGTTCTCTACCCTAATCGAGTGGATTTCTGCATAATCAGGTCACCCCATATTGCCTGATTTCACCCAGTATTGTCTGATTTCGACCAATATTGCTAGATTTTAATCGATTTTTCCTGTAGCATAGAATACAAAACTACATCAGACTTCTGGATACAGGTCAAAGTTTATATTTCTTTTAAGCATTGCATAATTCATCTAAATTTACTTTTATGTTGTTTTTTGTATGCATAGAAATCAAAATTACAT
The DNA here is from genome assembly GCA_028583015.1 of Wollemia nobilis. Lineage (NCBI taxonomy): Eukaryota > Viridiplantae > Streptophyta > Pinopsida > Araucariales > Araucariaceae > Wollemia > Wollemia nobilis. Next base: position 16,760 of record JAQPPZ010014976.1, read on the forward strand.
ATAGATTAAGAGGTTTTTGTTCCTACAACTTGGCAATGGATGTTTTGGTTCTCCTCTTAAATATTAGGTCTATGAACTCCAATTCCCTGAGGGCTTGTAGCTCCTCAAGGGTAACATGTTTTGTCTTTTTATGAATTCTTCTTTTTGGTGTCCTCTTCTTTGTTAATTTTTCTTTATTTATTTTTGTAGGTGTTTTAGGCCTATCCCTTATGTCTAATATCAATATCATGGAATTTAGACACTCTTGATCCTATTTTTACCTCTTGAGACCTAGGTAGGTCATTGGGAGTAGATATTGTTTTAGGATTTTTAGGCAATGACTCCTCCACTGCACCCTTTATTTGTCTCAACTTATTTAGTATCGATTTTGATACCTATAATCCCCTCTATTTCTAATTTTTTGGTCTTGGCCATGATGTCTCAACCCTTATTTGTTTCTGGGGTTCTATTTTTAGAACTTTAGCCCCTTCTTGTCCTTTGGGTGTTGATGTCGTTGCATATTCCTTGGTTGCTTTTTCCTATTGTTTGGGTTGTGCTTTAGAGACATCTACGTCCTTTATTTATGTTTGAGGTTGCTTAGGAATCCCATCTCTTAGAAAATTTATTTCACTTTGACTCTAGGGGTTTTGGGACCTCCAAAAAATCTATTTTTGTTGGTGCTTGGGGGTTGTCTGGCTGCTTCAAGGTCCTTGCAACCAAGACATCCTCTGTTGCATTATTCTAAGTTTCCTCTGAACTGTTCCCTTTTTTTTACAAGAAATTTTTCCAACATCCCACACTATTCTTGCTAGTCCCAAAATGGTAATGATAGATTAATTGTATCAGGGTATGGTTTTTGATTTAGCACTTACCTTCCCTAAATTGGGGGGTCATATCATGTAATGAAGAATTCAAGAAATACAAAAGATATATTCATAAATAAGGGTTATTCTCACAATGGTGGAGGTGGATAAGCATCTCCAGATGGGATCCAGATAGTGCTATGAATTATCCATTGCATGTGATGTATTTCATGATCCACAATACGATATCATCCCATGGTTTTGGTAAAATGCTTCGTTTAATACCATTGTAGTGGTCATTTTGGACATCATATATTGGCTTAGGATCTCCTTCCTGCCTAAATTTGAAAAACTGCATAGTAACCCCTCCTTGGTTTGAAAGAACTACAATCCAAACAATGATAAACCTATAACTTTGTTGATCACTACAAGGTTTCTAGGGATTTTAACCCCTCTAACTGCAACAAATCCATCATGCAAATTCTAAGTGAATTTTTTCATAAGTTTGAGGTCATGTCCCTTTAGGCATTAAATAATTGTAACCATCCTACACTTTCAAAGATCTACAAAACATTATAGTTTTACATCAACTTTATAATGCTCTTTGCCTCATATTTACACTTTTACCCCATGTTTTCCTCTTCTATGTTCTACAAAAACTAGCTCTATAGTAATGAAAAAAATTTAGGTTGGCGAAGGATGACAATGATGGTGCTCATACATGGGAAATGTGGCCTACCTACCCCTATTATCTTGCCATAATTCCTCAAAATAGGAAAAATACAAAAGCAGATCCTTGCTCAACCTATGAGTGCGACTTGGATGGTGGACAAAAACTAGGGTGGCTAAAAAATTGGATCCAAAATACATGCACAAAAAATGAGTTTGAATTATCTTGTGAGGCATAGATTGCACATGATCTATGCATCCCATTTTTAGCATGAATATCACCTAGTCTTATCTCATCATTTCTTATGAAATCATGTCAATGTCATCCCTAACCTACCAATAAATAATTATCACATGGACATCTTGCATACTTAACATGTTAAAATCATTTATGCCATATGAGCTTTCTAACCGTTGCATGTTTAAAAAACTCATGTCCTATGCTGAGTGATATTATGTTTTATTTGTAACTTCTTCAATCATTTGGACAAGTTTGGTGCTTAGCTAAGGGAGACCAAAAAAATCTTCATTTCGACCTGATTATTTTCAATTATTTAAGGGCATCCTATGTAACCTCCCTCTCATGCACCATAGGTTATAATTTTTCTATGACTATGCAAAAATCATGAGATTAAAATAGAGTAAAAAAAGAAAATATACCTTATTAGAAGAGGTTGGTCATGATGCTTCAAAAGGGGTAGGAACCTGCAATTAAGTCAAGATAACATTAGGGTTAAAAAT
>JAQPPZ010014978.1:0-173497 GCA_028583015.1 Wollemia nobilis
TTATCACCCAAATCCTTCGAGGATACTTGGTTTGAGTTCTCCTTTTAGATCCATTTAATTCTTGAAAATATCTTTTCCTTATCTACCTATGTCTTGAGGGAACATTAGTTCACCTGGTGATCCAATTTTTCACAACCAGAGCATCAAGTTGACCTATTTTTGTAAGCAATGGGTTGGAGACAAATACCTAGGAATGAGATAAGATCCACATTCAAATCTACCATAACACACATTATTCTGTACACCATTCTTGATTTATCTTTGGTTATTGAAACAATAAGAAGGAGATCCTGCATAGCCTTGGCCACACCTCTCAACACATCTTCATGCCAAAGATAGTAAGGGAAGGTAGGGAGATAAACCTACAAAGGCACATAGTTAATCCTTTGTGTATGAGGATTGAAATTAGTTTTTAGCTTTCACAAAAATAGACCTATTTTACCATATAACAAGGGGTCTCCCCTAGGATATGGTTTGCATCTTCCATGTAGTTTAATATGGTATAAAAAAGTCTTTAGGGGCCACTGTAATTTCCATGGAGCCCAAAGGTTTTCACTTCGCTAGGGTCCATCTTCGAATTGAATCTAGGTTTGGACTCACCCCTTGGAACTTTCCCACAAGGTTGAAACTGTTATCACCCATGGTGAACTTAACCAATTTACTTGGGATACTAATGGCATTTCCCACAAGGGATATGTTGCAAATATATTTTGATAAGGCCTCACTCATGCTGGACATTTTGAGTAAGATGAAGTTGTCATTGATTTCAAGAGTGAATGGTCATTAATGTTGAAAGTCAGTTTCAGTGAGCAGTGCAAGGAGAAGTAGTTTCGCAATCAGTGCAACAAGAAGAGTCCACTTCTAGCTAGTCAAGACCTGGTTCTAGGTAGTCAGATGTGGTCCAAAGTGCAAAGAAGAAGCCCAAACAAATAATATTATAATATTTATTTATAATATTATACAGGAAAGTTTAAATTAATTATAAATTAATTTTATTATGACATAATTTATTAATTAATTTACTTAACTTGTAAGTTATTTAAATTAATTATTAATTAATTCTAATATATATTATAAGTTATTTTATGTTAATTTTAAATAACCTTAAGATGGGTTATTAAGTCAAAATTTGAATTTCAAAATTCGACCATCAAGCACCGACATGGGAGTAAAATAATCAAGTGTGTATAAAAGGGGGACTCCACCTTAGCCAAATATTATATATGCATTCGATAATTAATATCCATGTTATGCGAAAACATGCGAATTTTTCTATACGATCAAGAGGATTTCATTTTTTTTTAAAGTGTCAATAGGAGGCAGAGTTTTTCATTCACCAAGGAATGTGTCTTGGTCACCAAGCATAGGTAGCACAGTTAGCAACCACAACGAAAGAAAATCACGAGGACAGCGAGTGGCGGAGGTTCAAATCCACAATAGTGTGTTTTTTGGAGTTGACGATGGACGAAGGTTTAAAAGGAAGGAGGATTCCATTTCTTCTTGTGGGTGCCTATAGCCCAAGTGGTGGGCACAAAGTGCCAAAGAACTTGACGCTTGGGGAGATGGCGGTTTGAAACTCGTCGAAACCCTTTTGGGGTAAAAGACAAGGTATGCAATTTTTTGTTGGAACTGGAATTTTCGAAGGAATTAATTTGAGCCATAAAAGTTTAATTTTTGCATAATTTATTTTATAAGGTTTCAAGGGGAGTTATAAGTTTTATGCAAAATAATTTTGGGTGATATTTTCTTTGGTGTTAAAAATGGGCAATAAAGTTTTTAAGGAAAGTTGTTTGAGTTTTTGTGGTGTTGGATATTATTTTAAGTTGGAGATTATAAGGTGTATCTAGATAATTATTTTTCATTTATGATTTAATGGATGCTAATTTCAAGTAGGAGCAACAAGGTGTATTTGAGATTTGATTATTTTTGTGACTAAGGAATATATTGAGAAAGTGTTAGAGTGATATTTTGGTCATCTAACCATTGAAATTGCAAAGAAGAAAATTGTGATTGAGTCAGGTTTTCTAAGCGCACTTCTACATCAAACAAAGAGGTATGGGCACATATTCCTAGTGAGTGATTCTTGAATATTGTGAATGATAAGTTGGAGTGAAAAGGTTTTTTCTTGAATAGATAATTGTTGATAAAACCTTGTTTTGTGAGCATTGTTGAGTTCATTGTTAAAGGGTTTTTTTGGAATAAGAATTATTGATAAAACCTTGTTTGATAATCATTTTTGTTGAAGTGATTAATTGAGTGAGGAACTTGAACTAGAGTTTGTGCAAAGATCATGAGTATCATTGTTATGTGAGATTAGCATTGTTGTTGAAGCAATTAGTTGAGTGAGGAACTTGAACTAGGATTTGCAAAGATCATGAGTATCATTATCATGTGAGATTGGTTGATAAGCATTGTTGGAAATATTTGAGTGAATTTTCATAAGTTTGGACTAGGGTTTGTGAGCAAGGATTATTTCATTGAGTGATTGGTTGACTAGAGTTAGTTGAGCCTAGTCAAGTGGATGTGTTGATGTGATAGTTCAAGTTCTCTGAAATAAATTATTCTATATTCTGAATTGATTTGAGAAATAGGTTGAGTGTTGATGAATGTGAAACATATTGAGTCTCTAACAATTCTCTATATATTTATATGATAAAAGAGAGACTAAAAGTGATTAAGAGTTTTTGAGTGTGAAGCATATTGAGTCTCTGAAAATTCTCTATATGTTTCAATGGTAAAAATATAGATTGAAAGTAATTGAGCATTGTGGTGAATTTGAAGAATATTGAGTCTCTAACAATTCTCTATATGTTTCTATGAGACTGGACAAGTTCTAGTGATGACTTGTTGAGTATATTTGAGGTAAGTCTTTGAGAAGACTTGTGAACAGATTTGTGTGAGCTTTTGTGGAAGCTTATAATATAGAGTTTGAGGACAGAGATTGTTGAGTAGATTAGATAAGTTCTAGTGAGGACTTGTTGAGTAGATTGGACAAGTTCTAGTGATGACTTGTTGAGAATATTGAACAAGTTCTAGAGAGGACTTGTGGATAGAACAACGTGAGCTTTTGTGAAAGCTTACAAAGTAAATTTGAGATAAGTCTTTGAGAATAATTGTGAGCAAAGTTGATTGATTGATTTGTTCAAACCTTGATTTAAGGTTTGGGATAGATCTAGCAGAGTTGATTTGTGATTGAGTCAAGCTTTGTGTTAAGGCTTGAATAGATATTGAGGATAGATTTATGCTAGATTGAAGGACTATGTTTAGTGTAGATTTGAGGATAGTGTTTTGTGCAGATTTGAGGACAGGTTTGTGCTAGAAAAGAGATAAAGTTTGAGCAGATTTGTGCTAGACCGAAGGACTATGTTTAGTGTAAATTTTAGACAGATATGAGAGCAATATTTGGAGGTGATAGAGTATAGAGGATGATAATCTCCAGTGGATAGAGATACATTAGCTAGGGTAGTGAGGACAAGAGTATTCAATGGATAGATATACATTAGCCAGTGCAGTGGAGGCAACAATTCTTCTAGAAGATCACTAGTCAGAGCTAAGGAGAAAGGAGTTATCATGTGGATAGAGATCAATGAAATTGATTAGGGGATTGATGTTTCCTTTGGATAGAGGTCCATAAATATTGTAATAGGGAAATAATTCCCAAGAGATTGAGAAAAATTTAGTGAAATATTTTCTCCGTGGAGTAGCCCACATTGGGTGAACCACATTAAATTAGTGTCTCTATTGTGTGTGGTGATTTGTGCATTACTTTGATTATTGTTGTTGATATTGCTATCTATACATTGCATAATATTGATTGAGAAAGAAAAGTAAAAAGTGGTCTTATATTGTTCACCCCCTCTTAGTATAAGATTGTGTTCTTCAACTCACACTTTTAGACATACCACAACATATGAAATTTTGAGGCTTGAGTTTTTAGGGGAAAACTATAGGCCATGATAATGGGACCCAACTTCGAGCTTATCATTTAATAGCCCATGGCTTCCCAAAAAACCTATGAAGCCAGTACTAGGACCTCCTATAGACACACCATCTGGCCAACCCAGAACTACCACATTCACATCCAAGCTATTTGCCACCTCCACATTTTTCGACAACTCCCACTACCTTTTCAAAAATTCACATAAACTAGATTCAAAGTCTCCCAATCCCATCCTTTCCACCCTGATCGCCACCATTCAAATTCTAGCTCTCGCTCCTCCATCAAACCCTTATATACTTTTGCTACTCTGCTAGGGTTTTTTATGTTGCTGCTCAAATCCCACTCCTCTTGTAGAACCACCACTCCATGCACCTCTGAAACTACTAATCTGCTAGGATTACCATCGAAAAACATCATTTTAATTAAAAATTATTATATAAAATATAAAATTGCACAAAATTAATCTTTTAAATATTATATGTGAATAAATATTCTTTAATAAAATATTGTTATAAGATTTTTAGATTGCACTTATATATATACATTTTAAATAATTTAACTACTTAAACATCATAGAGTCTATTTATATTGTTAAACTCATAAAGGTAAATTAATTCTCTTTTCAATTTTATTAACATATTATCCTTGAACTATGTTAACCTCAAAAGATTTGTTAATAACTTTAGCATATTTTATTTGATAATTAAATCTTAAAAATTATTTCAATTCTCAATTTAATAAAGGATATATACATAGCAATAAAATTTATATTAAAAACAAATATTGTTAGATTATCTCACAAGTCAATATCCTAGGATCAAATTTTAATCACAATAGTTCATTCACAAAATAACACAAAAATTTCACAATAATAAATCTCACTATATTATTCATAAATCATCAAATACATCAAGATTCTTGTTGCAATGTGTAGACACCAAATCCTAACCATTTGTTATATATATATATATATATATATATACACATAGATAAATCTTAGCCGCTAATCATACTTTAATCCTAGCTTGCCACTTGGCAATGCTACCTTGCCACTTCCAAACCCTAACCCTAACCTTCTAAAAATTTATAAAACATCATTCATTTTTGTGAATGAGGGGAGGCAAGAGGGAGAGAGAAGAGGAGCACAAAAATACACTAGATGTTGCCCACGTTTTTGTAGGACTACCTAAAATATCGAAATTGTTTTGACCATATTTCACTCATATAGACTTGGATTGAACTAAAATGTTGAGGGTAGATACCTGAAAAACCCTAGAATATATCCACAAATTTTTAGATTATTTGTAGCAACAAAGATCCCAACGCAGCCCTATTTTTGAATGGGAATAGTTTCAGCCATTAACAAACCATATTAAATCAAGTAAATCAACATGGTATTTCATTTTATTTCTTTATGTTCTATGCATATTTGATTTCTTCTACAAGCATTTATTTCAAGGTTTGTAACTTTTTATCTGTATCAAAAAAGGGCCTCATATAGTGGAGGTCCTTCATGTGCTACTAATCCTTTCTCTTGTTTTCATTCATACATGTGTAGATGATAGGTTATTGAAGGTTTTTGCAGTAGAAGAGTGACCTACCAATGATACACATGCCCACTCAATAATTTGATTAGAGAAAAAGGAGATCGAAGACACCTAGAGTTCATTTGATTTGCAAAAAAGATTTTTCCCCTTTTGATTTATTGTAATATGAAAATAAAACATATAGTTGTAACCACATTGGGGACATCATTCTTGTAAAAAGAGGAGATCAAGGCTCCATTATTAATTCAAAAATTATTCTTTTTACCGCAAGTTATTTTTTTGTCATTACATTGCTTGGGTGTATCTTTATTGCTTACATAATGCATGGAACTTTGTCTCCAATATATAACCTTACAAATAACTCTTTAATACTCTAATTATTTCTCTCCTTAGACTCATGGGAGATGCATCGTTTCATATTCCTTACATTATAATAAAACTCTTATGACTTTTTACTTTACATCTTGCCACATCTCATGTAACTCTTCACTTGAATATTTGACACATAACATCTATGACTCTTCACTCACTCACTTGACACTTTGCACTCTCACACTTTAACACCTTGCACACTTTATTACATAACACAATGGAAACTCCTCACACTCTCACACTATTTGAAATTTTAGCACTGATTTGTTAACCTATTATTTGCAATATTTTTCAAACTTTTTTTGTGTTCATAAAACATTGTAACATGTCCATGATTCTATTCCAATATGATTATTGACCCATCCATAGTATACTTCATTTGTTTTAGGTGATATATTTTTTGTTTTCTTTTCCCACAAATTTTACAATTCTAAAATGATATTGATTTTATTTCATATTCTAAAACATCAATGCCTTATGGAATTCCAAAAATTATTATTATTATTATTATTATTATTATTATTATTATTATTATTATTATTACAATCCTTCTCAATTTGATATTCATATTTAGTGTCTATAATCCTTCCTGTAAGGGCTCATATTTCATTTTCTTCTTTAATTTCTATCTCTTGAACTTTTTAAACTAGATTTCCTTTTTAATTTTCTTCTTTCGATCATTGTTGTTGCACATGTTGATATCAAGGCTGATATTGTCTTGGCTAAATTTTTTGAAAATATCTATTCATTGGTTTCTTTGACTCATAGAATCATATCTACAAGAATTTGTAGTATGATCTTCTATATTGCATATGTGACAATATATTTATCTCCATTCAGGTTGTGATGATGTTGCAATATTATTTGATATATTATTCTTTGATAGTAGAGCATTATTAGTCATTTCATCTCTTACTAGATTTTCCACCTCATATTATTGAATAACATTAACTAATTCATCAAAGATTATGGACTTATTCAGCATTTGAAGAGAAGTGACTAAAGTTTTAATCTCTCAGAGTGCTCTTAATGTAACTTAGACAAGGAGCTTGTCTTCAACTTTTTTTAAAAAGTTAGTAACTTAGCTTTTAATTCCACTATCCTTCGAAGAAAGAGTTTTATACTTTCTCAATTATGAAACTTTAATGAATATAATTGTGACTACAAATATAATATGGTCGCTTCATTATTTTCTTCAAATATTTTGCATAATTTTTTCCAAGTAACTTTTGAAGTCTCTACTTCACTTATATAAGACTTAATTTCATTAGATATACCAAATATGATTAGCATAAGGGACTTTGCATCATATTCTACAATTTTTCCCCTTTTTCATCTTCTAACATGTTCTTTGTTCCATTCACTATATCCCAAAGTTTTTCAACAATGAGAATTGATTTTATTTTATTTTTCCATGATGCAAAGTTTGGTCCTTTTACAAGTTGTGATTCAGGAAGGAAAATTTCACTATTTGCCATAATAGAACTCATTAAATAATCTCCTTCAAAGAATTCATCAATTTTCAAATTCAAATTTCTATTCTCTTTTATTAGATTTAATTCTTTAATTCTCATTTTATCTTCCAATTTCAAATCTCACAAATTCCTTAATCAATCAATCTTCAAATTTTATTCATTCACTATTCATTTATTCAACTTATCTTCATTCATTCATTAGTTCTTGTATCTCCCACTTCAATTCACAATTTCATAATTAAATTTCAACTTCAATTTAATCCTCACTCTAATTAATCCACACTTCAATTCAAATTTCATGCATTTAGTTTCCTTATATCTCACATGCATTAATTCATTCCAGCCAATTAATTCTTTAATTATTATTTCTTAAATCAATCTTCAATTTCCTTTTACCTCCCTTTATTAATTTATTTCTTTAATTATTCCTTTTGAAATTAAATAAATCATTCGATGTTTTAAACCTTTTACCCCTAAATTACCATAAAACTTTATAATCTCCAACAAATCAAACTTTTATGGAATAATGCATTTAAATATGTGGCTATATATGAGGTGCTCACCTTTTTCTTCTCTGCACATGTGGAAATATAATGTTTCACTTCACCTTTAATGCTTTTGACTTATTTGAACATTATGCCTCCACATACGCTAGTTACAAACATTATGCCTCCTATTTGAATATACTCCTACTCTCTTAGGTTTAGGTAAATCTTGACCAGACACTCAATATTTTTCTACAACTTGACACTACAACATAGGAGCATCCTCTCATAATTGCTTCTTCATGATTGAACATTGGCTCTTCTTCTCACAGGTGCTTTGTATCTTATATTTTTTAGTCTTCTCGTGAATGCAAGCACAATAAGACATTCACTCGCAAATCCTTCCTCCTGAAACTCTTCCTTCCTCTCTAAATATCATCTGTCATAGAAAATGTTCATCAATATCTTCATATTGAAACTCTTCAATACTACTCACGTCTTCATAACACCAATATCTTAGTCTTCACAACACACTACTCCTCAACAATCTTCATAGTAGTCACTATATCCTTATCTCCACATAGTAATATTTCTTCTCTTCCTCAAAAAATATCATGTTTATCATCCTTCTAAAATCTATTCATCATGTATTTCTTCTCCAATAAATCCAACAAGTCTCCAATATTTGACCAATCACAATTTGGGCCATTACCCCTTCAACTTAGATCACCAATTTGTTTCTTCAAGTACCTTAAAACTTATCAAACTTCCTCACTCTCTCAAATAAGCTCACATGGCTAGAGTGCAACTTTGATACCACTATTGGTAATTTTGCTATATTATCTCATAGGTCAATATTCGAGGATCAAAAATTACACTCAATAATTCACTCATAGACTAACACAAATATTTTACAATAATAAATCTTACTATAATATTATGGACTACTTTTTAATGGGTGAGAGCGAGAAATTTTCCAAGGGGTGTTCGGACAGGGGGAATATGGAAAGCAAGGCCAATTTGGGGTCATAAATCCTATCTAGAGGAGCAGACCCACTACTTTAGGGTCCTCAGGCCCTCTAGTTTCTCTTTGATCTAGGCTTAGGAGTGAGCAAGATAGTTTCCAATGAGTGTTTGGCTAGGAGAAGGTTACTTTTTGAGGCCTATGTGGGGCCACAAACCTAGTCTAGAGGAGGTGAGAATGGGTCTAGTGTGAGCTTATATTAAGAAAAGACATCATCTAACATATTTTTGGGATTGTAAACTCTCTTAGGGTAAGTAGACCCTATTCATGATCCTTTTTTTTAGGTTCCCTTTGTTTCAAGAGCCAAATGTTATTCATAAGAAATTTTGAAGGATTCCAAAAAGTGAAATATTCTGAGTGAAAGCTTTGGTTTACGTCCTAAGCAAGGGGAGATTCAAATCCCTACCAAGCTCTTAAAATAGTCAATGGACCCAAGGGCCAACAATTTAGTGCAGAAATTCCTAAGCCTGTGCCCTAATATAAACTCCATTCCTAGATGAGCCTTCGTTAAATAGAAACTGGAGAGCCACATGGAGGTTGTTGCACTTTCTAAAGGCTTATTCCTTATTACAATAATCAATGATGAGGAAGAAAATTGAATCCTAGGAGGAGACCCTTGGTTCTTTAGATAATGCGATCTCTTTATTCAAAAATGGAGTTTAGACTTTGATTCAAACATGAAAAAAATCAACGTGGATCCTTAATAGGTAAGGCTCCTAGACCTTCATTTTTATATCTGGTATAATGATATCCTACTTGGTATAGCAAGGATGATAGGAGATATTATAATGATTGATTCAACGACACATGCAAAATAAAGAGTGATTTATACCAAAATATGTATAAATATTGACCTGGAGGTAGAGATTCATAGCTCCATAGATCTGGTTGTTGATGCATGCTATTGGGTTCAGGTTATAAAGTATAAAAATATGTGTATATTTTACACATCCTATAAAAAACTAGGTCACTCTACTACTCAATGTCCTTTAAATAAAAAATCTAGAGCCATTAGTAAGTATGGATTTGTAAGGAATCCTTTGGCCCCTCTTCCCATCAAAAGGTTTCAACAAGATCTTCTAAGGAATTCATTGTGAATCCCCAAGAGATTCAATATGGTTTACCTATTTTTGAAGATCACCAACTAGGAGAAGAAGGAAATATTTTGTAACCTTCAACTTAGATTAATCCTAAATTTGGTTTCTCTAGTTTTGAATCTCTTTGAAAAACCCCTAGCTCTCATCCAATCCTAAAATTAAGGGGAAAGGAAAACCAACATATTGACTTCGATTATAAAATTACCCTCAAAAACAAATTTACCTTAGCCTTGGGTAGAGAGAAGAAACACCTTGTTAATCCTCGCAAATGAAAATTTTATCATTGTATGTGAGAGGTATGTTCTACTCTATTTATCAATTGTGTTTCTTTGTCTAGTATTTCAAGAAGAACTTCCTATAAGGCTTGAATTATATCTCCACCTCCATTAGAAGAGCTTGTAAGATGTCAGTTTGCTATGTAGATGAGGTGGACCTACTCCTTGGAAATATTAAGAAAAATCTAGAGGATGCGAAACCCAATGCTACCAAAGGAGGCCCTCAATGAGGTGTTCATTCATTAAGGATACTTTGTGATTCTTTGTCTCTATTTCCCCTTGGGATTTTTCCCTTGTTCTTATCTTTGTATGCTCCCTTGGCTGAGCCTCTCCTTAGTCAGGATCCTCTATTATTGTTAGGATCCTTGTAGGACTTTCTTGAGCTAGTTTTATGTTATCTCTTGGTCATGTTTCCATTGTTGGTTGTTAAAGGTTTGGGGACCCCTTAAAAAACCCTTCTACTAAAAAATAAATATAACTATAATATTCATAAATCATCAAATAAATCAATATTTATGTTACAATGCATGGATCTTTGTTCAACTCTTCAATACTCTAACTATTGCTCTCCTCAAACTCATGGGACATGCATCCTTTCACATTCCTTAGATTATGATAAAAATCTCATGACTCTTCACTTTACACCTTGCCACACATCATGTGAATCTTCACTTAAATATTTGACACCTAACATCTATGACTCTTCACTCACTTGATACTCGACACTCTCACACTTGCACACTTCACACCTTAACACCTTGTACACTTTATTACATAACACATGGACACTCCTCACACATTGAAACATACATTAGAAAAATATAAAACACACTCCCTAATATAAAATTTACAAATGTACCGCATGGTACTTTGATATTACCAAATAATACAATATCTTGAACAAATATGTGAAAATACATTATACCTATTAGTATCTTTTTTATTAATTATTATACAATTTTATTTATAAACATTTTTTTTGTAATATATTTTATTTAGTCAAATATTTTCAACTATATTATATTCAATTGCCTTTGATACACTACACCAAAAAAGGGTTTTAATGGTGGTTTTTAAACACCCTTAAAGGCATTTCAAGATGGTTATTCAGCCTCTATCTATGAGGGTATCATAAAAAGTCCATGACGTATGGCGATGCCTAAAAATCGTCTCAAAAGTTGCCCTCTTAGGATCTAAGAGGGTGGTTTATAATCACCCTCTTAGGGATATGAGGGTGGCTAGAACCACCCTCTTAGGTCTAAGAGGGTGGATAAAAACCACCCTCTTAGGGTTCAGACCTAGGCCTAAGAGAGCGGTTTATAACCACCCTCTTAGACCCTACGAGGGTAGTAATAAACCATCATCTTAGACCTAAGACGATGTTTTTAAACCACCCTCTTAGACCTAAGACAATGGTTTTAAACCGCCATATTAGTCACCCTAAGATGATGGTTTATAACCATCATCTTAGGTCTAAGAGGGCAGTTTATAATAGCCCTCTTAGGGTCTCAACCTAAAAAATATATAAATGATACCTCTCAATTAAAACAACATAGCACTCAACCATGGTTTGTTGTTTCTACTAAGGCATCCTTTATTTCTCATGGTCATTTCATATCCATCACAAGGGTAGTTTCAGTTGGAAGAATAAACAACAACATATATTCTTTTGACCCTATAAAAATAAATAAAACAATATAAATGTTTTCTCCCTTAACAAATTCTACCCAAAAAATGTAGAAACCAAGACCATTCTATGCTGGTTTTCCTTTTCTAAAGTGTGAAATATAATTATAGATTCCATGATCATTTGTGTCCAGCTATGTATAGCAATTTAAGACTCATACAAATGATTTCAAAAAATTATTATTCAGCTATGAAAAATGATACTCATTGCCTTATTATAAACTAAACTAACTTTCTTTAGGCATATAATTATTTTTTTCTTAAATAAAATCTTTGGTTTTAAAATAGTCACAAGCAACTCCAAAACTAAATTGTTGGACATCCCTCATACACAATCAAAGGTGTCTAGTTCTCTTTTAATTTTAGAATAAATAACCACATGGAAATTTATGTTCAAAACTTCCTAAGTTAACCTTCAAACAATAATTAAAATTTAAACATTAATGTTTATTGAACCAAACTAGTATTATGAAAATATAATATAACATCTATGGGTGGAAGACTACAACGCTCACTATGGTTGCCAAATGTTTTATCCAAGCTATGTTCCAAAGTTTTCTATTCTTTTATAAAAGAAATAAATCACTGTAATATGGATTCTTACTAAAGGATTAAAAATTAAACTTGTTGATAAATATTTTAGCACCAAGTGCTTCTCTATTAAGTCAGTTGTCTCCTATTCGATGGTTAGGGAATAGAGCATTCCACTGAACTACTATATTTTCCATTTAAGCAATAAAAACATAGAATAGAAATAAGATTTCCCAGCCATGGAAAGAAAAGAATAATTGTAACATCATAAGACAAACATAAGTATTAAAATAACATTTCAAACCAAAGAGCTTACACGACTTTGCACACAGACTTCATGGTTTACCTCCTAAAGCATTCCTACGTCTTATGGTGTTTTACCATACTTTCTTCTTTTTTGATTACCTTTTCACTACTTTCATGTGTGTGTCTTCTTCCTTAAGAACATCTCAAGAAGGAGAAGACCATTCACTTCCAACCATAATTTTCAACTTCTTTCTTCCAATCTGCTTTACCTATTTTTTAATTCTTATCGCTTCCATGGGATATTTTCCATCCCATATAACCAATTTAGAGAAAAAAAAATTAAATTATCATACCTTCTATTCCATTATATCCATTCTAAAATTGACTACTAAAGTCATATCACCTTAAAATGGAACCTCAAATCTGTAAAAATTCTTTTTAGATTCCCAAGGCTACAAGCTTATTAGACTTTGTTACAATGTCATTGTTAACCAATTTTCAAAAAAAATTAGATTTTGTTTCATTCTAGGCATGTATAAAGCATTTCTAATTGTAAAGGTAAAGATGATTTGTTGGTTACAGCTAAGCCAACCCACCTCTCAGATGTATGAGTAGAGGAAAGTTTTCATTTCAGCTTATATTGTTAGTTCAATAGTGTATCTTTATGGGTTTTGACCCTTTAATCAGGCTCATTATAAATCATGTTTTTTTTAGACAACCTCTTGAGCATTAGTCAAGACATTATTCAGCTTGAACTTCAAATAATTCACCTATTTATGTCATTTTAAATAATTTCAATGGAAAAATCAACAACAAAATACTACTATTAAAATTATTTTTACGATGATATTGAAGATGAAAATGGCTATAAGGATGCTTGAAAATGATTGCAATTTCAAACATAATAAATATTTGATCTCCTAGCAACAACCAATGTAATACTAAAACATCACACCTAAAAATTATAAACTTTGTATGCATCTTTCCCAAATTAAAAAAAAAAAATTATGTGAGCAAAAGCATTGTATATATAGAAATTTAGACTTTAAGAGAAGCTTGTAAGATTTCCCTAAAAATGGTAAACTTACCTTTAGCTAAAAACAAGTAGTGTTAACCATATACAAACTTCATCTGCATTTAACCAACAAATCATTCTTGAAATATTGCATGGTTTGAATCTCTAAAGTGACAAGTTTCATAAATAACCAGATGTAAAAATAGTATTTCTCAGCTTAAAGCCATCTACTATTTCTATGTATGTCTTGCTCTCCAAGTTCTCATCTGTGCAATCAAAATTTAATAGAGATATTACATACAAAAGTAAATCAAGACCCAAGCATTAACATCAGAAAACAACTATTATAATATTCTGCTTGCATAGTTTTTAAGAGTACAAAACTCATCGATAATAATAATTTGAGACTCCAACTTAGGGTAACTCGCTAACCTTTAACTATATAAACTATGTCATAACAATACAAACCAAACTAAACCTGGCCTAGTTCTAGGCAAGTTGTGATCCCTAAAGTTAAAATTTTCATGTTGATGAATAACAAATCTAAATAAAAAATATACCTAAGATTACTTTCCTATTACTATTGAGTCAATCTAATAATAGAATATGAATAAGAAATATTTTCTCAAAATCAATGAATCCTGTTGTTACTCTTGTAGTACCAAAAACTTCAAAATATAATCATTCCAAACTTGATCTAGCAAGAAATACCAAGACTTCCATATCATGAAAACAACAGATCAACCAAGTCCAAAACTAAATACAAAAACACCAATTCTCCTTATGAAAAGTCCAGAATGTTAAGCAATTAAAATGGTCAGCTCTAGTTTCAACAGGTAACAAATTTGTTTCACCTACTAAAGAGCCACTCAACATTTGAAAACACATAGAATAGTGCCAATGGAATGACAGACATTTCTTGGCGTCATCCCTGCTTGTTGCCTCGTTAGTTTACACATAAAGTGTTCTTCCTTCAGAACCTAAGCATTCAAAGGTAAGTCAGGAACAACCCATTTAAAATACCCACAAATTGATCCTCTTGTGATAGACCAATTACCACAACCAAAAAATACTTTTCCCTGTTGTGGCCCTGGTTTCTTAATCATACACTTGTTGCAATAGTTCCACCTAAGCATCAAATATAAGAAGGTAGTACAAATATGGTTGTTGATGGCTTGAATTAAGATCTTCTTGGAGTGTTCATTATCATTTTTTACTCTTGTGTCCATTTGAGTTCCACTTGTTAGTGATTATACAAGAGCAGCCCTGTCTTCACAAATGCATGCTAGACACTACTCATAATGAAACAAACAATTAATTACCATATGCATGAAACTTGCACTTGAATACAATTATACCAGTTGAGGGTATTCATGTATCCATGTAGTTTCAATAGGAAGTTTGCAAGAGGCTTTGGATGGCTTGCAAACCCTCTTATTGATCTTTAAAAAATATCAAATTCATTAGATAGAGGTAATGGAGGTTACATTGAACTCATGAAAAAATAATAATATCCAACTCAGTTTTAACACTTGTAGATTCTTTTTCCCTTTTCTTTGTGGTTCAATACGATCCTTCAAGTACAAGCATAAGAGCATTTCTTATGCAAAATGGGAAACCTACTCCTTCTAGAAGCAGAAGTGGACAAGTAAAGAATTTGAGCTTGTATAATAAGGAAAATTTTGTTTAAATGCATGTAATCTACAACTACCAAGGCTGCCATCAAAATATTTATAAATTGGTTCTTGAAGCTTAGCATTACACAATTTATTTTGAATAAAATATGGAATATTTTCTCTTAGATTACTATATGAAAACCAAGTTATTATTTACAAACAACAATAATCTATTGCACCTCTTACATGTACAAAATAAAGAAATAAAAAATTTATATTATGTCCAAGAGTGACCAAAGGAGGTAAATGAAATTCAAAGACCACATCCGATTAGAATATTCAAGTACTAGGGAAAAAGAACCCAAGGAGCTCAAGAAGTGGCTAAGAGATAAAATAGTATGAATATATATGTATATAAATATAAAATTCTTATTTAAAGTGTAATTCTTATTTACAAATATCGGTGAATAGGCAACCCAAGATCCCTTATAATGGGTAGATGTCTAAACATCCCTACCCACATCAATTATCAGAGATGAGGTGAGAGGGTATCTGACTGGCCAAACTCATGCTCAGGATACCTACTCATCTCACTCTTAGCTTGGCTTCCCATTATTTGTAAATAATATTTGATTTAGGCTAGGCAATGAAGGAGCCCACAACATCCTTCATTATGGCTAGCTCATCATTCCTTCTATACAAAATTGTTTTCTCTTTATGGGCAACATGCACATTGACTTTCCAATAACCTTCACCCAAATGTTGACCATGTATAAGGTCTTCAAGGTTAGTACTGATCATCGTGACTTCAACCACTACATTATCCTTATGGATTTGAGTCAAGTAGCAATCCCTTCTCTCAGTTTGAGTGATTGATGTCATTTTTAGTCCCTACATAGAAAATCAACAACCCAGATAAATTCACTGCATAGCGTACAATACAATCTAAGTCAATCATTTTATATTTGAAATAATAGTCATACCATTGATGACGCTGGCCTAGAAGGTATTGAGCAGTTGTCTGTGCCTTGATCACCACCACCAATATTATGTCCAATTGTAGGGATAGCATGTGGTGATGCTGCCTATGAAATTATATGCAATGGATTATTACAACTTTAGGGGTGCATGTAAATATTTTAAATATGAAATCATAAAAAAATTGACACATCTCTATCTATGGAAGTTGTGTCAAAATATCTTCAATATTTTTCTCTTTCTCTACAAGCTTCTCTTTGATCCATTTTTCCTTCTTTGCAAGATTCTATTTCCACTTTTCTTTTTCTCTACTGTATGCTCTTGCATCTAGTACAACTTCTATATGTAACCCTTTCCAGAAAATAGAGCAGTTGGCAATACTCCTTTGCTGACACCCCAAACCCGACCCGATATTTTAGGTCCTAAAACCTTGGTGAGGACATCATCCTTAATAGATTAATTTATGGAGCTCACAGATGACATTTCATCATCCAATTTTTTCTAGCAATATCACATGCATAGTTAACTAGTAACATGTTAAAAAAATAATCGATATAACAATGGTTTGAAGTTCAACGTATTGCTATTTCCAAGAGAATGTCACTTACGATTATCTCCACAAATTCTGGTGAAATAGGAGCCCCATCCTTCTTTGTATGAGCTACCATCCACACGGTTGCACTTGGTAGTGGAGTTTCCACATTTTGTTGGCCCTTCCTTTGCAAGATATATAGTTAGAGAGACATGAGGATAAGTCATATGACAAAATAATAGAGCTATATTTTTCACATATAATTGACGAGTATGATAGAATACCATTTCATGCTCTAGTCGAGCATATACTGTTCGACTGTAAGTGTGCATGATGGACTGGTGAGATCCATTTTGTTTGTTCCTTTGCCTCACCACCTAAAATATAATGAAGAAATCAATATATAAATTTATTAGGGAGAGCAAGATCAACAAAATTCACATGAACATAACAATGATATAAACTACCATAGCAAATTGGTTGGTACTTGCTTTAAAGTCAATGCTACTCCTACCATTCACAAAGGCTTCCCAATATTTTTGTGATACATGAGGTAGGGGATTAGCAATTATATATTTGTCATTATCATACTTATCATAGTGGCTTTTCACAAGTCAATACTTATGTTCATGCCATTGCTTGTCCATGGTCGCAAAGACCCGTTTCTCCAGTGTGTCCAAAATGATATATTTTTGCTGCATCAAACCAGTATCTTATTAGATGCAATATTTATATAAGTATTCAAAAATGGATACTATGAACTCCATTGGCTAGAAATTCACCGTAATTATTATCCATAATTGATTTATAACTTCCACTAGAACTGCTTTCTAGTCTGTATGGGTGATAGGGATAATCTCCCTCACAATCACCCCCAAGTAAGATGTAAACTTAATATAATTTTTTCCTACGATCTATCCGTTTATATTGTAAATTATCTCCACCTTATATATGTTGCTTTACTTTGTTACACATATTTTTGGACCTCTCTTTCTATGATATTTAGTGTTTGAAGTGTGTGATGACCTAGCATCAACACCTATAATGTCGACACCATCCAAACATCATTATGCCATATAGTATGACAAGTAACCCAACATCACGAGCAAATTTCTTGTGTGGTCTATGTACATTTTTCATTATCAAAAGCATTGCTAGCCTCATTTCAAGTATTCTCACCATCAAATTTATTTATGTTATGGATCACCTCCTTATCTTCCTCGTTAACAGAACTTTATAGCTGGTATCCTCCACCAATTGCTACAATACACAATAGTCAATGACAAAACCATGATCAATTATAATATGCCTAGGTCAACCACTATTCAACAACACTGTCAAATTTCAAGTACTTACTAGTGTATGAGGCATATGTCACTAACTCTTGATTTATTGTGATAACCTCAAGTACCTATGGTGTCTTTCTTGGTATTTTTTGTTCATATTGACTATGTTTGTTCTAAAACCAATTCTTTTATTTACACTAACTCTTCTAAGATAAAAAGTAGAAGAAACTACTACAAATAAAAGGAATAATTATTATCTAAATAAAAACTAGAAGAGTCAGTTGAAAGAAAAGAATCGATTTTAGAACAAAAGAAAGAGGTGATTAAATGTCTCCATTAGCATTAGTTGTTGTTACATCATTACAAGATATGGAGAAGATATAATAAGAACATATGTTTATCAAGAAAATATTATCATAAATTAAAGATATTTGTTAATATGATTGGGTTTCTATACTCATTCTTACTTGATTATGTTATTTTCACTTACTCTACATTTTATTCAATACATGTAGAAACAAAACACTCTTGGATTCTAAATCACAATGGTTAGGCCTGGTTAAATTCAAGCTTGATCACTTATTTGATTCATGTGGGGTAGGATAGGTGTGTCCCTCCAGGGGGTCCCAAACTAGAGCATTTAAACTACCTTCATAAGGAAAAATCCCTCAAGAGGAATACCATATTTTGTAGACTCTTCAAAATCATTGTATAAATCATTGTATCACTTCAATGATTTAATATACAAATAATTGTATAAATCTATATCAATATATATGATATCTAACTCACAATAACATGCTAGAGATAACATTTTATTTAAGTTGAAGATTCACTTTTGTATTAATGTTCAGAATCCCTATATATTTACCTTATATTTAATTATCTTAAAGAAGTTTAATTTACCAATTATTGTTCTTGACTTGTTAATCTACTAATATTCAAAACTATTTAGTTATTTTAAGGGAGATATTTAATTTTCCACTTACTATATCTACTATGTGATCTAATAATCCTCAATACTATGACACCTACAAAGTAAGCAAATTATCTTATCACTTCAATTTGAAC
Source organism: Wollemia nobilis (assembly GCA_028583015.1). Classification (NCBI taxonomy): domain Eukaryota; kingdom Viridiplantae; phylum Streptophyta; class Pinopsida; order Araucariales; family Araucariaceae; genus Wollemia; species Wollemia nobilis. The sequence goes on from JAQPPZ010014978.1 coordinate 19,177, forward strand.
ATCAAATTTTGCAAACTCTTCAAAATAGCCTACTAGATCAGTAGATTAATTAAAATTTGATTCAAGAAATCACTAACTTTTAACTTGTAAAATATTTTATGAAAGTGAAATGACCCCCGCCGCGCGGCCCCCCCCCCCCCGGGGGGGGGGGGGGGGGGGGGGGGCCGCGGGCGGGGGGGGGGGGGCCCCCGGCGGCGGCGGGGGCGGGGGGGGGCGGGGGGGGGGGGGGGGCGCGCGGCGGCCGCGGGGGGGGGGGGGGGGGGGGGGCGGGCGGGGGCGGCGCGGCGGGGCGCGCGGCGGGGGGGGGGGGGGCGGGCGGGGGGGCGGCGGGGGGGGGCGGGGGGGGGGGGGGGGGGGGGGGGGGGGGGGGGGGGGGGGGGGGGGGGGGGGGGGGGGGGGGGGGGGGGCCGGGGGGGGGGGGGGGGGGGGGGGGGGGGGGGGGGGGGGGGGGCGCAAATTTCAAGGGATATACCCCTAAATTATGTCTTTGTATTATGTTGGCTAGGAGGACATATCAACCAGCATAAAACTGTATAAGTACAGTATGAGAATATAGCAACAAACTATTCAAAGGGACCTAAGACATAACAAAAAATCAAAGGAAAACCAAATGAAGCTCTAAAACTAAAAATTGAAGGAAGACCAACTACAATGCTACTATTTGAAAGAAAATCATACATGAATTTTAACACACTAGCTACCAAAAATAAGAATTATGCTAGCTACAGAAAGAGGTGTGACCACCAAAAACATCAGATCCAAGATTGATAGAAATAAAAAAATTCAAGAAAGAAGCCTAAAGGCCTCACAAATTGAATTCATTCACCTGACATTTCTTCTCTAATCATATTAGGGACCATGGAATTCATAGTACTTTCAAGGATTTGACAAACCTTTTATGCCTCAACATTTCAATAAAGAGAGGTACTGAATCACTGAAAAAAATAAAATGCTTATAAGTTCATACTAAAGAACTGCATAATACTTGAACATGAAGAATGTTTTTCTAGACCAAATAATAAGCCCCTTTCGACTAGACATTTTAAACTAGCTCAAGAACAAATATCTCTTCTAAAAAATAATTACATACTTGAGACAAAGCAATAAAATATCCTCTAAATCTATTATAATGTTGTCATTAGAAGGCACCATTAACTTTCCTTTAATGTCACAAAATTTACTAAACAATTCCACAAAATTTACTAAACAATTTAATAGAGATCAGATCTCATTTTATTGTAGTGTATATTTTTTAAGTTTCAACACTCTAAAATTATCACTTTCAACATATCAACATAATAGTTTAGGAGACAAACATAATCTCAATAGTTCTCCTATCTAGTAACTTCCTTGAATTCCCTAGCCAAGTAAACTAATATGCGGAACCTAGGCACATTGGATTGAAGCCAAAAGTAAAATAAAATCATACAAGTATCTACTAATATACCTTACAAAAATGCAAGAACTTATTTATCTATCATTTATTAATTTTCAATGCTTTACCAAATTAATGGTAAGATAAAACCAAAAGCATGTGAACTTATACAAAAATGCCTAGCCATTTGGCTCATGATATTCCCAATACTAATGGAAAACTAGAAAGTACATACAACCTTGTAAACACCACCCAGGCAGGCATGTTGTCTAGTATGGGACCTGAAAAACTATCTTTACCTTTATACCCTACTGTAAACCTCATAGAAATATTGATTGGTCTACCTTGTTGTTTTTTATGGATGGTTCTCTTAGGTAAGTTGTGTTTTATAGCTATAAAATATAGCCTTTAATCATGGTGTTGTGTAACATGTAAGTTTTACTTGACCTACAAAGTGCATTAATAATTATATTATAAGTGGTCAAGTCTGGATGATAGTGGTTCTTATCCAACAGACCAAGAACTGCATAGGATTATTCAACTTTATCTTGCTTGCAAGGACCATCAATTATTTTAGTAAATGTTACAATGTTTGGACTGCAACCTTTGGAACTCATCTCTTCCAAAATACTGTAAGCTTCCCTCCACTATACTCCCAATTTTTGATATTTTTTTGTCATTGTGTTTAGTTTTCCAACAGGTGGTTTGTCAAAGCAAATCAAGAACAAATCTCTCTTTTGAACAATAATTACATACTTGAGATAAAACAATAAAATGTCCTCTAAATTTATTGTAATGTTGTCATTAGAAGGCACCATTAACTTTCCTTTAATATCACAAAATTTACTAAACAATTCCATAAAATTTACTAAACAATTTAATAGAGATCAGATCTCATTTTATGTAGTGTATATTTTTTAAGTTCAAGACTCTAAAATTATGTTACTTTCAACATATGAACATAATAGTTTAGGAGATAAACATAATATCAGTAGTTCTCCTATCTAGTAACTTCCGTGAATTTGACTAGAAATATACATTTTTCTGTAGACTCTTCAAAATAGCCTATTGGATCAGTAGATTAATTAAAAGTTGATTCAAGAAATCACTAACTTTTAACTTGTAAAATATTTTATGAAAGTGAAATAAAATTTCAAGGGATATGCCCCTAAATTATGTCCTTGTCTTATGTTGGTCAGGAGGATATATCAACTAGCATAGACCTGACTGTATAATTTTAGCTATGAGAATATATAAACAAATAATTCAAAGGGACCTAAGACATATCACCAAATTAAAGGAAGACCAAAGGAAGCTCTAAAACTAAAAATTGAAGGAAGACCAAATGAAGCTCTAAAATGAAAATAAAAGGAAGCCAATGTGGGTTTTCTTATTGGTATTAATAAAACTAAAAACTAAAGGAAGACCAAATTAAGCTCTAAAATAAAAATAGAAGGAAGCCACTATGGGTTTTCATATTATTATTAATAAAATTGAAAATCGAAGGAAGATCAAATGAATCTCTAAAGAAAATAGAAAGAATGCCCAAATACAAAATCTGGTTAAGGTATTCATATTGGTATTAATAAAACTAAAAACTGAGATAAGACCCATGAAAACAGAGAGAACACCCAAATACATATACATAGTAATAAAAATATATACTCAAATATCTACTTGTCAAAACATAATTATTTTAGATCAAATGGCATAAGCTCAATTATTATATTCAATTTTAAATTTTACATACCAAAATATGCAAGTTTATATTCAAAAATTAAAACCCTAGCTCTGCCTCTATCGTGCATTGCCTAAATTCTTAAAGCTCTAGTTTTACCTCTATCGAATGCTACCGAAATGCTTAAATCCCTAGCTCTACCTCTATCGTGTGCTACCAAAATGCACAAATCCCTAGCTCTACCTCCATCATGCATTACAAAATGTTGCTCAAATACTTAGATTTACCTCCATTACACATTGTAAAATTCTACTCAAAGCCATAGCTCTAGCTTCATTGTGTGTTATAAAATATTGCTCAAATCCCTAGCTCTACCTCCATCACACATTGTAAAATGCTCAACTGAAATGATGTTCAAAGCCCTAGATCTATCTCCATATTGTGCTATGAAATGCTCAATTGAAATGTTGCTACTCAATCCCTAGCTCTACCTCCATCATGCACTATGAAATGCTCAACCAAAATGCTTCTTAAAACCCTATCTCTACCTCCATCCTGCAATGTAAAATGCTCAATCAAAATACTGCTTCTCAAAGCCCTAGCTCTACCTCTATTGTATGTTGTGAAATTCTCAATTGAAATGTTGCTCAAAGCCCTAGATCTACCTCCATTATGATTTATGAAATGCTCAACCAAAATGTGACTTGGGATTTTCCCGTATATTTTTTTTGTTGAGACCCTAAGAGGGCAGTTATAAACCACCCTCTTAGGGTTGCCTAAGCCACCCTCTTAGACCTAAGAGGGTGGTTTATAACTATCCTCTTAGGTCACCCTAAGACTATGATTTATAACCACCCTCTTAGGATAATCCCAAGAGGGCGGTTATCCTAAGAGGGTGGTTTTTAATCACCCTCTTAGGATATATTAATGCAATTTTTTCCCATCGTAAAAAACCGCCTTACTTTAGCCACCATTAAAGCCCTTTTTTGGTGTAGTGATATATAATAATTTTAAATATTAATTAAAATTATTTTATGAATAAAGCTTTTATTTAATCTTAATTTCAATTTTAAATAAACATCTCAATTTCTCACTTAATTAATGTCATTGAAGGCATAGAAATATGCTTTGTTCTTGAACATGCTTATCTATTTTTCCATATTCTTTAATAAACTTTGATAATATTTAATCTATATATATTTGATTGATTGAATGGTGGAAGGGATTTTTAAAGGGTCCCCAAACCTTTTACAAAGGGAGAAGACCCCTAGAGAGGGCCCTATAAGACAGACTCCTAGGGACTAGAGGGAGAAAAACAACAACACCAAACTAGGGGAGGACCCTGAACCTTATCACAAAATCAAAATATACTCCTAAGGACTAGAGGGAGCAAAAAAAAAACAAAAACAAAATAGGGGAGGACCCTAAACCTAATCATAAAATGACAAAAAACATGAGAATAAGAAAGTAGAGGAAGGAGAAAAAGAGAGCAATGTTGAGAGGATTAGTCATCTTCAACAATGATTGGGGTATCCAATACCTATTCAGGATCATCATCCTCATATTTATTTTTGTATTCCTCTAGCAAAGTAGCAGTCTATTGAATGAAATAAATGCTCATTTTTGCTACACTAAGCATGATACCAAGTAAATTTTCAAATCCCTACATATAACCTTTATTATTGATGAAGGAGATACACGTGTCATGAAGGGGAGATTTTAGTAGTAGAGAGATGCTACTTTGGGTGGCCACCTTATGGAGAGGAGTGTACAAGGAAGGGTTACCTCTCTTGATTTTTTAAACCACAAGGACATAATCCATAGCTTCCTCTAAAGAATGATGAGGCTCAATATGAATTGGAGATATTTTCCCTTTTTTGGTTTGTGACTTAATTCAGACCAAGTGATAGTGGGATTCCACTTTGACTTTAGGGGTCCCTACTTCACATTTGGGATTAAACACCAATCCACAACTAGTATTTTAGGCGTTTGGAGAAGGCACTCGATTGATCAAATAATCCTTGGTGGGGTTGTCAATAATCACCTCAGGTTGAGGATTCTCCATATGGGTTTCATCTGATAGGGAGACTCTCAAAGATCTTCCTCTATTTAAGTCAATGCTCAAAATAGATTTTTAGGCTTACTTAGATAGAACATGATAATAGATGATCATGTGAATTCCTTGATGGACAAGATAGGATGAGAACCCACTCTGTGCATTGTTAATGGACTTACCCATGGACTTGTACAAAAAGTTAGGAATATCGATGCTTTTCCTTCCATGAATTGGGAAGAGATTCACTTACAATATCACCCTTATCCTTTTTGATATTTTCTCCTTTATCCTTGAAAATAAGTAGTTCACATACCATTAAGTGTTTTTATCTATTGATCATTTTTCTAGAGTTGGGAAAACAAGAGATTTTAGAAATCAACTCTATGGTGATTGTCAAGTTGATCCCTTTCACACATAATATACATTTATTCCAACTATGAACTAGCTCCTTGGATAGTTCTATATCGTTGCCACCACATTTTTTTAGAAAAGGCATATACCCAAAATCATCTAGAATCTCTTCCACCTATTTATCCACTTTGAGAACCTCAGGTTCGAATCTAGAATCTATCTCTACTATGAAGAGGGAAGCATAGAAGATGGATAAAGGAGACTGAGTGCAAAGGTGGTACAAGAAGGGTATGGAGAGAAAGAGGTAAGTGAAGAAGAGACTAAGTAAAGGTGTATGAATATGGGGAGAGGTAGACAATCTATTGAGGAAAGGCCATAGAGCAGGTGATGGAGATAAGAATACAAAGGGTGAAAGATAGTCAATCGAAACCAAGGAAATTAAAGAAATAAAAAGGAAACTAAAGATAAGATCTACTCTTATAGAAATATTCCAAAATCTACCATGAATCAAGAGCTTTCTAGAATACATACTATTGCATCTTGAATAGATCATCCTCCTAACCTAATGATAATCTTTTCCATGACGATAAATCCTCCTTGGAATCATTACTCCCCTATGACACAAGGTGAGGAGTAATGGGTTTTTATGATGGTGATTATTGTAATCAGTAGGGTGGCCAATCCATACCTTAATCTTATTGGAGTAGAAAAAAAAATAAGGAACATGGCACATAGTCCTAGTTGGCATACGACCAAGAGCTTGAAATATGTGGCAGTGGGACTTTTTCTAGAGATGGGTCCAAGCTTGAGTGATATGACATTAACATTGGGATAATCATGTGACCATAATTGAGACCAATGGCTAACCAATACAAACCTTCAAATTATTGGAATAGGAAAATAAATTATGAACGTGGCACAAAGTCCTAGCTAACATACAAACAAGAGCTTAGAAAATGTTATGATGGACCTTTTTTTTATTTACAAGCCCAAGCTTGAGAGACATGGTTCCATATACACATTAAGATATGATTGGGGGCCATTTACATAAAATCACGAGAAGGAACTATCACTAAATAATAAATTAAAATCTTAAGGCACAACCATCAAGGCAATCGTGAGATACCCATTGATACCAATGACACAAGATCACAAATCTAAGGTTTGTTGAAAAAAAAGTGAGAAGGGACAAAACAAGGAGGGACACATGAATCATTTGCGTAAGCAAGTCAAATAAAAAGCCAACAAAATCACCATAGAAGACATGTAAAAATGGTGGGAAGGAAAAGGAATACATGACAATGGTGAATAAAACATAAGGGTAAGAATGATGGGGTTAGAAAAGTATGAGAGGGAGAGTGGGGCAATCACCATGTTAGTGTTTAGTGGTGTAGGAAAACAATATAAAGAAGGTTCAAGAGGGGAAGCTAGGAAGAAGGCCTTGAGGCCAATGAGAAAAAGTCCTTGATAAGGATACCAAAGGGAATGGGGGGAAGGAAACCCAATTTGAATATGCATGAAAAAGAAAATTAAGACTTAGACCACATAAAACCCTCCATCAAGGGAATTTATGAACAGGTGTGAACAACGAAAGTTACAATTCCAAATGGAGAGGTCTTCCTAGATGAGGCCCAGATTTGCTAGAGCATCAACAACTTGGTTGCCTTCACAATAGACATGTTAGACGAGGTAGTTATCAAGCTACAACAAGGATCTCTTATGTTCTTCCAAAAGGTGGTCAATACTCTAGGTTGGATATTGAGTACCTTTTAGCATGTTGATTATGTTCATGGAGTCTCCCTCAATGATGATCTTATTGAAAGGAATGTTATCAAGAAGAGCAATACCTTGGTACAAGGTCCTAACTTCAACAAAATGACTCATCTGGTTATCAATATTTTTAGCATAAGCAAGTAGAATCTGGCTCTTATCATCTCTAAAAATACCACCTACCCCTATAGGACCTGCATTACCCTTAGCAACACCATCAAAATTTAATTTGATCCAAGGACCAACCTAGAGGGGAAGGAGTCCACCTAAATTTTTATTTTTCCACTTTACTGATTTAGGGAATAGAGGATGGAGGGGGAAGGCCAAGAGAAACCACCAACCTAGTATCGAAGTGAGATTCTTTCCCATATTGAAAGCGTATTATGGAGGAATTTATTTTGTTGCTTCAAGAATTTTTATTTTGATGGACAGGTGATCTTTGGACTCATTCCAAAAATCTCTATTGTTTCTTTCTTTCCATATCTCCAAAGGAAGTGGGGAAGACAAAAGGTCCACAAATATCTCATCCTTTGGCCTAAAAATAAGGAAGACCATTGAAGGTATAAATATTTAATATAGTTTAGATATTCCTAGGCATAATCAAAGGAGTTGAGAATAAAATAGACTTTTTAGAAGAAAGGGCAACCAAGGAAAATATGCTAGGTAGATTTGGAGTTCATTTTGCATAGATAATATATATTGGGAATTTTCATTCCTATAGAATTAAGGTTATCAATATTAAGGATATTATTATAAAAAACTAACCATAAGAAGGTAATTTTAGGGGTGAGATGTTTGAGCCAAACAAGTTTGATAAGGAACCAGTCATCTCCCTTTTCTTCTACTAGGTAATAAGCGGATTCCACTGAATGGAAGCCTCCTTGACCTGTCTTCCAAACTAGGGAATCATGACTCTTAGAGTTAGGGATGAAGGAGGTCCTTAACATTCTTAAGATATTTTTTTTGGCCTTATCTTCTATGTCATTTAATTTTCTCCTTGGAAAGGACTTTCAAACTTTTTTCCTATTAACAAGATCAATGAAATCACAAAATTTGGTATCAAGGATGCAGTTTGTAATGGGATTTAGAATAGCAAGATCAATATTCTCAATTAGAGGGAATTCCAAAATCCATGAGTCCTTCTAAAGGTAAATTTATTTTATAGAACCTCAATTCCATCTTACCGCTCTTTGGATTAGGTGCCTAGTCTTAAGGAGGGAGTTCTAAAAAGCGAAACCATTAGGGGAAGGGGGCTTCTTTAAGATATTATTGCCCTACCACACATACTTTGCAAAAATGATTTCAACCCACCCTACCTTGTCCTTGTTAAGAAACCTCCATTAGCAATGAGGGACTTTTTCATCTATTTTACTTTTCTGAATCCCAAATATTTCTGTTCTTTCTTAGAGAAAATTTGATTCTAGTATACCAAAGGAAATGTTTTATGGTTATCCGACCTGGATCAAAGGAAATATTTTTAAATTTGTTCAATTATTTGATTGATGTATGAAGGGGTTTTAAAAATGGAAAGGAATAATATTGGGTTACTTTAAAGAGTGGCTTTAACCAACTAAGCTTTCTTGCTTGGCTGAGGAGAGTTCCTTTCCACTCAAATAGTTTTTTATTATTATTTCAATGATCGGATTCCACAGGCCATCATGGCACTTACCAAAAAATAGAGGTAGTCTAAGTTAGATAGAAGGAAGCTCAAAGATAGCATAGCCTAGGATCTTAGTGATCTTCCTTTATCTCCTTATAGGACTATTTAGGAAGATCTTGCTCTTAGTATAATTGACTTTTTTCCTAGCTGCCTCTTCATAAAGGTTTAGAATAATTTTTATATGCTTGGATTGGGGATGGAGGATAAAGTAGCAAGGATGGTGTAATATGCAAATTTTTGGTGGATTATTAGATTTATAGAGGATTATGGATTGACCCTAGAGATGGTCCCCTAAATGCAGGAAACTTTAAAGGATCTCCCAAGAGTCTCCATAAGGATTATGAAAAGGAAATGGGAGAGGGGGTCTCCTTGCCTTAGACATTTGGAGCTAGATAAGTAGATGACAATCGACCCATTGATAATAACCAAGATGCTAGTAGAGATGACACATTTCTTAACTAAATTTATCCACTCTTGATGAAAATCAAAGGTAGTTAAAATAGATAAAAGGAACCTCCAAGATACTCTATCAAATACTTTATTCATATCGAGCTTTTAAAAAACCAGCTTTTCCACTTTTGTCAACTGAATGGATGAGATAATGGATGGTGATGATTCCATCAGTGATAAGCCTTCCTTCAACAAAGCTACCTTAGCAAGGGTATATGATTAGGGGAAGGATTTTATTAATCCTATTGACCATGAATTTAGAGAGGATTTTGTAAATAGTATTACATAAACTAATAGGCCTAAAGTATGAAAGGGATTTGGTTCTTGTTGTTGTAATAATGAGAACTAAAAAGGTAGAATTAACATATCTGAAAATATATTTGGTTTTTTAGATTTCTTGGATAGCATCCACCACCTTTGCTACAACTACATTCTAGAAATTTTGGAAGAAAATGATAGGAAACCCATCAGGCCCAAGAGCCTTGTCCCCTTCTATAGAAAAGACAACTACTTTAACTTCATCCATAGAAAAGGGGTTAGATAGGAAGAAATTAAGATTTTAGGGGATGAAAGAAGAATTGTTGGCTAATAGATTGTTTGAGTCATGGGTGTTGCTTGGATCACTTGGGCCAAGAAAGTTTTTAAAGTATGAAACTATTTCAGCTCTAATATCCAGGATGTCCTCTATAGTGGATATGTCTATCTTGACCACTTCTAGAATATTGTTAATGCTTCTAGTTATGGGAGTAGAGACATGAAAGAACTTGGTATCAAAGCACCCTTCCTTCAACCAAATAGCTCTGGATTTTTATCTCTAGAGAGTTTCTTCACATGTCAAAATGTTGTGAAACTTAGCAAGAATTTTATTTTCATTGTGCCTTGAGTGTATTGAAGATTTTCCATTTTGAATCACATATTCAATAAGACTTAGCTAACTTTGAATATTTTTTTTCTTTTGGAGAGATTAATAAAATCTTATCTATTCCATTTATTTAGATTAAATTTGATAAACTGTAACATTTTGATAATTTGGAATATGATAGGGCCAAATAATTTCTAGGTCCACTAATAAGCAACCAACAAGAAGATATTTGGATGACGAAGCCACATTTTCTTAAATTCAAAGGGGATTTTGAATGAAAAGGTTGGATGCATGGATTTTAGGACTAGGGGATTATGATATGATCCAATTTGAGGGTGACATCTCCAAAGGGGAGATTACCTCATTGGAAATAAGGACTCTATCCAATCTAAGTTGAATTTGATGACATCCTAGTCTCTTGTTGCTCCAAGTAAATTTAGTGCCTCTCAAGTTTATGTCCATCAACTCATTACCATTCACAAAATTGAAAAAGTCTACAAATAATTTAGAAGTGATGGGGCTACCTCCAATTTTTTTAGAAGGATATAGGAGAGATTTAAAGTCCCTAGCCAACATTTATGCCTGATTATTGAAAATACTTCTATTCTAGCCCAAGGTGTTCCATAGAGATAATATTCCCATGGGGGTGTTTGGAGCATAAATTTTGGAGAGGATCCATCTATATTATGTGATATTGTATTAGAATAGGATATTTATTATTATCTTAAAAGTTGATATAAATATATCATCACTAATTGAGGGATCCCATAGAAAAAGCAGACCCCCTAAAGCACCTTGAGCAAAGTTGGCCAAAAAATACCTTTTTTCCAAATCACTTTAGAGAGTCTTACAAAATTGGAGGCTTTGACTATAGTTTCTTGAAGAAGAATTATATGAGGGTTCAAGTTTTTCCTCATGGATGCAAGAATATGTTACTTGGCATGGCCATTGAGGCCTCACATTCCATGAGAGGATCTTCATTTATGACTTTTTGAGGGGAATTTTCTTCCTCTACCTTGGACGAAGGAGAGTTTATTTTTGAGTCCCACATCAAGGGTGGTCCCTATAAAATGATTCTAATTTTGTGATAGACATAGGGTGGATTGAGCTCCATTGGTTATTTTCTCCTCTAATTCTATTTTTCTAATGTCCTAATTAGAAGGTCAACCTTTCTATTTTTGTTTTTGACATCTATAGATCATTTTTTGGTTTCTAGTCAAGAGGTGAGGGGGAATCTACTTGGAGAGAACAATTTGAATTGGATTTGGGGTTGAAAAGGACTAAGCATCATATTTTACAAGTATGTAGTTCAAAGGAGTGTCTTCATAGGTAAATAAATGAGAAGAAGGGGAGCTTTAGGGAAGTCCTAGGCCATAGAGGAGACAACAACATGTGAGTGGGAGGAAACTTGACCTATCAGGTGAAGGGAATATTTTGAGAGCAAGAGAGAGCTAGGGAGAGAATTTGGAGGAGGACTAGGAGAAAGAGATAGATTGGCCTCTAGGGAAGAGACATGACCATGATAATCTAACCCTGAAGGAACACCTTACTTGGAGATAAAGGAGTCTTTGGTATTCAGATATGATACTAGGTTCTATATAATAGGAAAGGAGATGTTTAGAGAGGTAAAATAGAAACTAACCTAGGATGAGGATCCTTCATCAATTCTCTATATAGTTTTATTTCCTTTGGTATTTTTGGCCTCTGAAATGATCGAAGGTAAGGTCTGCTCATTGGTCAAGGTATGGATCTCACTAGCATTCGGTCTTGTTTGTCCAGTGGTCTTATCTAGAACTGTAGACTTTCTAGGATTTTTGTGATGCCAAGACTTCTTGGGTATAGCAAGATGTACTTATTTATTGCATGAGGTATAGAATTCTAGTTGGTTCTCATACTTGATCATCTAATGCCAGTTGTATATTTTTTATAAGAGCTTTATGGAGGTAGGCAAATCAAACTCTAAGTTGATATTAATGCACATTATAGCATAAACTATATGATATTTAGCTTTGGTAGTTGGATCAAAAGAAACAAGCTTGCCTATATCTCTAGAAATTCCTCTAAGTATATCTTCATGCCAAAAGTGAATTGATAGTTCAATGAGTTTGACCCAAATTGGGGCCATGTTGATGCATTGGGAGTTTGGATCAAAATTAGGTCCCCATTTCCTTAGAAAAATCCTATTATGGAAAAAGAACCAAGGAAATCCTATGAGGATTTGGCTTAAATCCTCAAAATTATTCAATTTAATGAAGAAAAATCCTTTGGCGTTCACCATTAATTCCATATGGTCTTGGGTCCTCCACTTGGAAAAGTCCCATTTCCTAATTCATTCGATATCTGGTCTAGAGTAAAAAAATTTCCCAATAAGGGAGAAAGCATCTTGAGATACATTCAAGGCCATGATATTAGGAGGAATATTCAACTTACCTTGACTTATAAGGAGGCAAAAATAACTATTAGAACTAAAAGACAAGTTGGAATTTTTCCAAACTATTTTCTCAAAGGATAAAGCAAGGGTCTCCTTTCATGGAAAATTTGGGGGATCAAGAGTGGGAGGTGGATCCACCCTGATTCTTGTGATCTCTAACCATCCATATATACTATCACTAGAGCCATCCCCATGACTCAGAGTTCTCCCAATATTACCAACAATGTTCTTGCCATTACTTGATTTAAAATTTTGCAAAACGTTTGCCTTCATCACCATCACCATGAAAAGTCTTTTTTTTTTAACTATAATATTTTGAACTATATTTAAACAAAAAGAGTAATTTTAACTTTATCTTGGCATATTAAATTTATCCATTCCCATAATTTTACATACATACATGAAGAATTTGAAGTTGTATTTTAAAGCAAATGGAAATTTGATGAAAAAAGATAAAAATATAGCTAGGTTGTAGAATGAACAAAAAAATTAAAAAGAGAGTTGGAAAATTTCAAGAAATTGACACAAGGAAAAGACAAGAATGATAACTTGTAGGCTAAGAAAACCACAACTTTGGTGTTAGATGGAAAAACAATATTCAAAAATATTTTTTTGAATATAAAAGTTTTATTTTGCAAGTTCATGGTTACATTCAAAAGAAAAAATTTATTATCTCCATAAACCCTAGTAGTAAGTGTAACTTCATCAGTAAGGACTTGGTTAATAGTGTATAGATTCCAAAAAGGATGGATAATTTCAAAGAGAAAGATATATTAATTTTCTATTGTGATGATTCTAAACAAAAACACATTTAAATTATGAAGGTTTAAAGTAGTATCATAGACTTGGGCATATCAGCTATGGATTTTTGAGATACATTAGTCACCATCATATGGCCTTTAGGCTTTCATAATTATCCCCTCCAAGTGGTACAAATGAGGTATGTATTCTAGGGAAGCATCATAGGGAGACATTTCCAAAAGGGATTGTAAGAGAATACTTTCATCCCTTGGAGATCATACACAATGATATTTGTAGACCTATGGGTACATAATCACTTTTAGGAAAAAGGTACTCCCTCATTTTTGTTGATGATTTTTTATATATATGTGATTGTATATTATTCACACTAAGAATGAGATCTTTCATAGATTCATAAACTTTAAAGCTCTTGTTGAGAATTAGGTAGATAAAAATATAAAATATCTAAGAATATATGGAGGAGGTGATTTATGATTTTTTAGCTTCTCATGGAATTGCATATAAGATGATTGTTCACCATACTCCTAAGCAAAATGCTATGGCTAAAAGGAAAGATAAGGTAATCATGGAGATGGCATGATGTATGATTCATGCCAAGGGGATGGATCATAAATTTTTGAGTGAGATAATCTCTTATGCATCATGCATCATCAATAGGATTCCTATAAGGGTACGTAGTTCAAAGCATGACACCACTTGAGAGGATGACAAGAGCCAAGCTTGATATATCTTGATTTTGTATCTTTGGGTCTTTAGAATGAGCTTGCAGAATTTAGAATATTCAAAATGAGGAACTAAATATTCATTAGTGTATCTTTATGGGTTATTTAGATACCTAAAAGGCATATCACCTTTATTACCCTTAGAGTAATAAGGATTTGATCCAAGTAGATATCATTTATGATGAGGTCCTTCCAAGTGCTTCTTCTACTTTGATCATTGTTATAGAATATATTACATTATTGGGTACATATCAATGTACCACCTTTGGTACATTACTAGAGTAGGAGTTTAATTTAGAGTAAAGTTGAGTAGTTACTTCAACATTTAATAAATGCACAAATTTCACAATGTTCAATGATGTAAATGTGCATGCAATCCACATGTACATAAGTCATAGGATAGAGTCAAAGGTAGAGTAAGGTCCAAGGAACCTATATTCCTATATAAAGCTCTTATTGTGGGTGAATTTGAGAGGAGAGAATATAGAGTATGCATAGTATAGATTAGTAGTGTGGTACAATGTATTTCATTTTATAACAGTTTATGGAGTGTTCATATCCTCCATTATACTGCATTGTACTATTTTTGTGAGCTTTCATTAATGGTATATTTAATATTTATTGTAGAAGTTTATCTCTTTATTTTACCATATATTTTAGTTCTATTAACATATAGATATCATAGTTTACTTATCTTGCATCTTGTGGTTGCATTTCCTATATCATATACTCATCAAAAGCTAACAGTGGTATCAAAGCACACAGTAGATCAATAGGAAATAGGGAGATCCACAAGTGAGATTGAGAGAAATATAGAAATCTTATTTACAAATTTCTAATATTGCATTTGGCTAGTCTTTCCATAGGGTTGTAGAACACATAAATTCCACTAGATTGACAAATCAACTAGTGAAGATTGATTATCTCTAGATTTAGAATTTCTTCTATTATAGTCCTACTACTTTGTTACAGGAAAGAAGAGACTCAAAGAAATTTGGGAAGCTTCCTAAAAAAGAGTTAGGAAGAATATATTCTTTAGAATCAATCTAGCACAGAAGTATCAAGAGGAAGAACGAATATTTTGAGGCTTGAAGAAAAGGTACCATTGCTAGAGATTGCAGACTTGCAGAGTGTAGAAGAAGAAAAGGGCATAGAAGTCTTGTTGTAGATTCAAGGAAGAGAATCCATAGAATATTCTAGGAGAATATTAGATATTAGTGATATCTATTGAATATTGAAGAAATCAACCTGAGAAGTTAAAGAGACCTACAAGAGTAACTATTGAAGAACTTCCAGTTTTTGGAAGAGAAAGAGAAGTACTAGCAAAAATTCTATTTTTGAAGCAACAAATTTTATAAATCCAAGAGGGGGATATCATTTCTAAACTTCCATAATAGAAGGTTGAATAAAATATCTCATTTAGAAGACCAAATATGCTATGAGAGCAAAGATCCTAAAGAAGAGGTCTCAAGGAGAAAATAAGAAGAAGGCTTGGTGAGCCTCATTAAAGGAGATTTAGAGAAGACCATTGAAGGAGTTCCTGGGAGAACTCATTGGAAAAAGTTACTACCAATGAGAGGTTCTTGATAAAGGAATATTTTGGTATAATTATTGCCATCTAGCAAAAAGCCCAAATGGAGATAGATTTGGAAAGAATTTTGCCAAATTTTGGAGGATATTGGTGAAGAACTCAAGAATTTTAGATTCTTGAGAAGAAGGCCTTGATTGAAGTCAAACTTTGAAAAGGAGGTTGAATAAGAAAAGAGCTAGACATTACTACCAAACTTGAGAGGTTTGAATATTTTATTTTAAGGCTAGAAGGCTCATTCGGAGATAGGGGTTTATTGAATATACAATAAAAAACTAAAGGATTCTTGAAGGAAAATATTAATTGCCATTTGGAGGATTTCCCTACCAATTTTTTGAGATTCAAGGATAACATTTTCGTGAAGAGATTGACATCTTTACAATATAAAAAATTTATATTTGAGAAAAACAAGAAAGAAACAACTTAGACAACATCAATAACTGCTAAGTTTTAGATTTCTAGGATACATCTTGAATGTTGAAGCCATCAAATTATAGTATCAAGAAAAAATATATAAGGAGGTATCAAGCGGCAAATTGGTGTGTTTGTGAAGCTAGTTTGGACAAAAAAAGAAGAGCTACAAGTTTATCTAGTAAAATATAGCAATAAGGTGAATCTAATAACCTTGTAATACTTCATCTATAGAGTTTGTTAAGGTAAGCAACTTGGGTGCAAATAGGTTTATTAGTTGAAATTTAATTTAATTTGTTATCAAGTTCCATTAAGCACCATATTAGAGTTTTAAGAAGTTGCAAAGAGAAGGTTGCATATTATAGTCTTAAAGAGAGTGCAAAAGGAAGTTTATTTTAAAGGTTTATACCTACACACTAAAATAGGAGTTTCATCTTCCTATTGTTTAAGTTAAAGCAGAGAATACTACATCAAGTTTGCAGATATTATAGTGCATTTAAAAGCTATTATTGATACATATTAATTTGATATTTATTTTACAAGATTGATAAGGTGAGATCAATATTACACTATATTAATATGCAACATTCTCATATAGATATCATAGTTTACTTATCTTACATCTTGTGGTTGTATTTCATATATCATATACTCATAAAAAGTTAACAATGGTATCAGAGCACACGGTAGATCGATAGAAAATAGGGAGAGCCACAAGCGAGATTGAGATAAATCCAAAATCTCATTTACAAAATTTCTAATATTGGATTTGGCTAGAGTCTTTCCATAGGGTTGTAGAAAAACTCATGAAGACTACGACTCAACATAAATTCCACTAGATTGAAAAATCAACTAGTGAATATTGATTATATCTACATTTAGAATTTCTTCTATTACAGTCCTAATACTTTGTTGCAGGTAATAAGATATTCAAATAAAGTTGCAAAGATTCCCATAAAATAGCTAGGAAGAATATCTTCTTTAGAATCAATCCAACACATAAGCAATAAGAGGAAGAATGAAGATTTGAAGGCCTAAAGAAAGGGTCCCATTGCTAGAGATTGCGGACCTACAGAGTGTAGAAGAAGAAAAGGCCATAGGATTCTTGTTGTAGGTTCAAGGAAGAGACTCCATAGAAGAGTCCAAAAGAATATTGAAAATTGGTGATCTCTATTGAATATTGAAGAAATAAGCCTGAGAAGTTGAAGAGACCTACAAGAGGTCCTATTGAAGAACTCTCTATTTTTGGAAGAGAAAGAGGACTAGAAAAAGTTCTATTTTTGAAGCAATAAATTTTAGAGATCCAAGATGGAGATATCATTTCTAAAATTCCATAGTAGAAGGTTGAATAAAAGGTCCCATTGAGAATACCAAAGAAGATACGAGATTGAAGACCCTAAAGAAGAGGTCATAAGGAGAAAATAAGGAGAAATCTTGGTGAGCCTCAGTAAAGGAGATTCAGAGAAGGCCATTAAAGTGGTTCCTAGGAGAACTCATTGGAAAAATTTAATACCAATGAGAAGTTCCTAATAAAGGAATATTTTGGGAAAATTATCACCATCTGGAAACAAGCCCAAATAGAGATAGACTTGGCAAGAAGTTTGCCAAATTTTTGAGGAGATTCATGAATATCTCAAGAATTTTAGATTCTTGAGAAGAAGGCCTTGATTGAAGTTAGAGTTTGACAAGGAGGTTGAAGAAGAAAAGACCTAGAAATTACTACCAAACCTAAGAGGTTTGAAGATTACCTTTGAAGGCTAGAAGTCTCATTTGAAGATAGGGGTTTGTTGAATTTACATCTTAAAGGTTTAAGCCACCAAACTATAGTATCAAGCAACAAGAAATAAGGAGGTACAAAGCTGCAAATTAGTGTGTTTATGAAGCTAGTTTGGATAGCAAAATAAGAGCTACAAGTTCATCCAGTAAAAGGTAGAAAAAAGGTGAATATAATAACCTTGCAATCCTTCATCTATAGATTTCTTTAAGGAAAGCAACATGGGTGCAAATAGATTTATTAGTTGAACTTTAATTTAACTTGTTATCAAGTTCCATTAAGAACCATATTAGATTTTTAAGAAGTTGCAAGGAGAAGGTTGCATATTATATTCTTCAAGAGAGTGCAGAAGGAAGTTTCTTTTAAGGTTTATACCTGCACATTAAAATAGGATTTTCATCTTCCTATTTTTATGTTTTTTATGTTAAAGCAAAGAAGACTACATTAAGTTTACAGATATTATAGTGTGTTTAAGAATTATTATTGATACATCTTACTTTGAGAGTTCTTTTAAAGGAATAATAAGGTGAGATCAATATTGAACTATATTAATATGCAACTTTATCATAAAGATATCATATTTTAATTATCTTGCATCTTGTGGTTGCATTTTCTATATCATATACTCATAAAAATATAGAGCACATGGTAGATCGATAGGAAATACAGAGAGCCACAAGAGAGATTGAGATAAATAAAAAAAAATTATTTACCAAATTTCTAAGATTGAATTTGGCTAGAGTCTTTCCATAGGGTTGCAAAAAAACTCGTGAAGACTAGGACTAAACATAAATTCCACTAGATTGAAAAATCAACTAGTGAAGATTGATTATCTCTAGATTTAGAATTTCTTCTATTATAGTCCTAATAATTTATTGTAGGAAATAAGAGATTCAAAGAAATTTTGGAAGCTTCCTACAAAAGGGATAGGAATAATATATTTTTTACAATCAATCCAACACAAAATCAACAAGATTAAGAATAAATATTTGGAGGCTTGAAGAAAACATCCCATTGCTAGAGATTGTAGACCTACAAAGTGTAGAAGAAGAAAATGCCATAGGAGCCTTGTTGTAGATTCAAGGAAGAGACTCCATAGAAGAGTCTAGGAGAATATTGGAGATTGGTGATCTCTATTAAAGATTTAAAAAATCAGCATGAGAAGTTGAAGAGACCTAGAAGAGGTCCTATTATAGAACTTTCTATTTTTGGAAGAGAAATAGAAGGACTAGCAAAAGTTCTATTTTTGAAGCAACAGATTTTAGAGATTCAAGAGGGAGATATTATTTCTAAACTTCCACAATAGAAGGTTGAATAAAAGGTCTCATTGAGAAGACAGAGAAGCTATGAGAGTGAATAACCTAAAGAAGAGGTCATAAGGAGAAAATAAGGAGAAGGCTTGGTGAGCCTCATTAAAGGAGATTCAGACAAGGCCATTGAATTGGTTCCTATGAGAACTCATTGGAAAAATTTACTACCAATGAGAAGTTTATGATAAAGGAATATTTTGGGAAAATTATCGCCATATGGAGACAAGCCCAAATAGCGATAGATTTGGCAAGAATTTTTCCAAATTTTGGAGATTGGTGAAGATCTCAAGAATTTTAGATTCTTAATAAGAAGGCCTTGATTGAAGTTAGAATTTGACAAGGAGGTTGAATAAGAAAAGATCTAGATATTACTACCAAACTTGAGATATTTGAAGATTTCCTTTGAAGGCTAGAAGGCTCATTTGGAGATAGGGGTTTTTGAATATACAACAAAAAACTGAAGGATTTTTGAAGGAAATTATTAGTTTCCATTTGGAGGAATTCCCTACAAAATTTTTGAGATTCAAGGACAACATTTTAGTGAAGATATTTACTGCTTTACAATCTAAAAATTTTAGATTTGAGAACAAAAAGAAAACAACAACTTAGACAACATCAATAACTTCTAACTTTCATATTTCTAGGATACATATTGAAGATTGAAGCCACCAAATTATAGTATCAAGCAACAAGAAATAAGGAGGTATCAAGCTACAAATTGGTGTGTTTGTAAATCTAGTTTGGACAACAAAAGAAGAGCTGCAAGTTCATCCAGTAAAAGGTAGCAATAAGGTGAATCTAATAACCTCACAATCCTTCATCTATAGAGTTCATTAAGGTAAACAACTTGGATGAAAATAGGTTCATTAGTTGAACTTTAATTTAATTTGTTATCAAGTTCCATTAAGCACCATGTTAGAGTTTTAAGAAGTTGCAAAGAGAAGGTTGCATATTATAGTCTTCAAGAGAGTGTAGAAGGAATTTTCTTTTAAGGTTTATACGTACACATTAAAATAGGAGTTTCATCTTCCTATTATCTAAGTTAAAGCAAAGAACACTATATTAAGTTTGTAGAGATTATACTGTATTTAAGAGTTATTATTGATACATCTTACTTTGAGATTTATTTTACAAGAGTGCTAAGATGAGATCAATATTACACTATATTATTATGTAATATTCTCATATAGATATCATTGATTACTTATCTTGCATCTTGTGGTTGTATTTCCTATATCATATACTCATAAAAAGATAATAGTGGTATCATAGCACATGGTAGATCGATAGGAAATAGGGAGAGCCATAAGCAAGATTGAGAGAAATCCAAAATTCTCATTTACAAAATCTCTAAGATTGCATTTGCCTAGAGTATTTCCATAGGGTTGTATTAAATTCATGAATACTAGAACTCAACATAAATTCCACTAGATTGATAAATCAACTATTGAAGATTGATTATCTCTAGACTTAGAATTTCTTCTATTATAGTCATAATACTTTGTTGCAGGAAATAAGAGATTCAAAGAAAATTGGGAAGCTTCTTACAAAACATCTAGGAAGAATATCTTCTTTAGAATCAATCCAACACAAAAGCAATAAGAGGAAGAACAAATATTTAGAGGCTTGAATAAAATTTCCCATTGCTAGATATTGCAAACTTGTAGTGTAGAATAAGAAAAGGTCATAGGAGTCTTTTTGTAGATTCAAGGAAGAGAATCCAGAGAAGATTCTAGGAGAAGATTGGATATTAGTTGTCTCTAATGAATATTGAAGAAATTAGCCTGATAAGTTTAAGATACCTATAAGAGGTCCTATTGAAGAACTTCCAATTTTTGGAAGAGAAATAGAAGGACTAGCAAAAGTTCTATTTTTGAAGCAATATATTTTAGAGATCCAAGAGGGAGATCTTATTTCTAAACTTCCACAGTAGAAGGTTGAATAAAATTTCTGGTTGAGAAGACCAGATAAACTACGAGAGTCAAGACCCTAAAGAAGAAGTCTCAAGGAGAAAATAAGGAGAAGGTTTGGTGAGCCTCATTAAAAGAGATTCAAAGAAGGCCATTGAAGGAGTTCCTAGGAGAACTCATTGGACAAATTTACTACCAATGAGAAGTTCCTAATAAAGGAATATTTTGGGACAATTGTCACCATCTAGAAACAAGCCCAAATGGAGATAGATTTGGCAATAAGTTTATCAAATGTTTGAGGAGATTGGTGAAGATCTCAATAATTTTAGATTCTTGAGAAGAAGGCCTTGATTGAAGTCAAAATTTGACAAGGAGGTTGAATATGAAAAGAGCTAGATATTACTACCAAACCTGAGAGGTTTGAAGATTTCATTTAAAGGTTGGAAGGATCATTCATAGATATGGGTTTGCTTAATATACAATAAAAAGCTGAAGGATTATTGAATGAAAATATTAGTTTCCATTTGGAGGAGTTCTCTACCAAATTTTTGAGATTCAAGGACAACATTTTAGTGAAGAGATTGACTGCTTTAAAATCTAAAAATTTTATATTTGAGAATAACAAGAAAGTAGCAACTTAGACAACATCAATATCTACTAAGTTTCATATTTCTAGGATACATCTTGAAGGTTGAAGCCACCAAACTATAGTATAAGGCAACAAGAAATAAGGAGGTACAAAGTTGCAAATTGGTGTGTTTGTGAAGCTAGTTTGGACAGCAAAAGAAGATTTGCAAGTTCATCCAATAAAAGATAGCAATAAGGTGAATCTAATCACCTTGTAATCCTTCCTCTATGGATTTTGTTAAGGTAAGCAACTTGGGTGCAAATAGGTTCATTAGTTGAACTTTAATTTAATTTGTTATCGAGTTCCATTAAGAACCATATTAGATTTTTAAGAAGTTGCAAAGAGAAGGTTGCATATTATAGTCTTCAAGAGAGTGTAGAAGGAATTTTATTTTAAGGTTTATACCTACACTTAAAATAGGATTTTCATCTTCCTATTTTTTAAGTTAAAGAAAAGAAGACTACATTAAGTTTGTAGAAATTATAGTGCATTTAAGAGTTATTATTGATATATCTTACTTTGAGATTTCTTTTATAGGAGTGATAAGGTGAGATCAATATTGTACTCTATTAATATGCAACCTTCTCATAAATATATCATACTTTACTTATTTTGCATCTTGTGGTTGCATTTCCTATATCATGTACTCATCAAAAGCTAATAGTGGTATCATAACACATGGTAGATCAATAGGAAATAGGGAGAGCCACAAGCGAGATTGAGAGAAATCCAAAAATTTCATTTATAAAATTTCTAAGATTGCATTTGGTTAGAGTCTTTCCATAGGGTTGCAGAAAAACTCGTGAAGACTAGGACTCAACATAAATTCCACTAGCTTGACAAATCAAATAGTGAAGATTCATTATCTCTAGATTTAGAATTTATTCTAATACAATCCTAATACTATTTTGTAGGAAAGAAGAGATTCAAAGAAATTTGGGAAGCTTCCTACAAAATATCTAGGAAGAGTATCTTCTTTAGAATTAATCCAACACAGAAGCAACAAGAGGAAGAACAAATATTTGGAGGCCTAAAGAAAAGGTCCCATTGTTAGAGATTGCAGACCTACAGAGTGTAGAAGAAGAAAAGGCCATAGGATCCTTGTTGTATATTCAAGTACGAGACTCAAAGTGTAGACACCTAAAATGCATCATGTCGAGGGTGAATACTCATATGGACATGCTACAAGACCATATGGAGGATCTTGGATAGTCTCCAAGATAGAGCAGTGGTTCTAACCACTCAATTTAGGCATTTTGGCCTAATTAATCTAAACTGCAACCCAAACCTATGGTCTCCAGTCTAAACCATAGTTGACACCTACGTTTTGTGGTTTGGACCGCAACTGTGACCTACGGTCTTAACTAAAGTTTAGTTAGGCCTTCCATCCGAGCCAAATTGGTTGGAATGACCAAAAGATCTAGAAGAAGGCAATTGAAGGATGAAATATTCTAGAGGCTTCCATCCCAACTGTCCTAACCACCCTTCTTGGTCTTGGCTTCTCCATGAAGCCACACCTAGCCCTAGGGGCATGCTATAAATACCCCCTCCAAATGGGGAGAAAAAAATAAGCAAGCATTGGAGATTTGAGCAGCGAAGCCTTGGAAAATTGTACACTCAAACTGAGTATACTAAGAGATAGAGCTATTGCACTAAATCCTAGACCCTTTTGCCAAAATTCATGATGAATTGCATTATGGATTTCCTAGGTGCCTAGGAGGATAAAGAAATGCAAATCCGAGCAAACAAATGCCCTTCACATCGAATTGACCACCAAATCAGTCTGAGGACAACAAAGGTGACCCTTGAACATCAATTTGGACAAGGAGATCAAGCCCACTACCCCTGATTTTGAGGGTAAACCTATCAAAGGTCAAACCATGACTGTTAGCCATGGTTCACAGTGCAAACCACTCACCAGATCTATGGTTTGTAATATGTGATAGATCACCTTACTCTTTTTATTTTTGTCCAGTTAAATAGGGTAGATTAATCATTTCATAGGTTTAATTGTAGTCTAGAATAATTCTGACCATAGGAATTAGCTTAGAATAGTTAGCTTATGCTTTGCATTAATTAAGACATTTGGGGATCTTTTATGCACCTCTATGATTCTATTTTGTTATTTGATCCATGCATTATTTGTCTAACAATCTCCTTTATGCTATATTACAAATCTTGATTCAATTAGCATAGTTTAAAGGATTTCTTTATGTTTTCTTGATTATTAGTTTAAATGGCATTATCATGTATGTTTCCTTAAAGGACCTCATTATGAGAGACTATCTATATTTTTTATCGTATGTTGTTGTTTCTTGATTGTAGGAAGACAGGTACAAGAGGATTCTATATCATAATCCTTCCACATCACGAAGAAGGGGGTCAACTCCACCCCAAGGCAGTTTACGACTAGTCAAAGGGCAATATTAATGCACCTACCCTATTGAGGGCATTGGCAATTGTATAAACTGTATCATAATTTAAGTGACCCTAAGAGGGGCATATTTGTAACTGAGATGCATTCATAATCAATATAAGAAATATCATTTTGTTGAATTTGTGCAATGTGTGAAGATTTTTATGCTTTTATGATGACTATAGATTAATACAGTAGATAGGAGCATGCTTTTTGGTTATGTCAGAAGGTGATCATGGTGGAACTCCGCATTTGTAGCCCCTAAGTGCTGAAATTATTGAATTTTATTATCTCAGGTGCTAACCACAGCTAACAACTATGGTTATTTTTTGGTTCGGAGCTTTCACCCATGGTTCACACTATAGCCCACAGACCAGAGCTACAGTTTACAACAGAAGCAACAGACAACAGAGAAACCACTTGGATTCAGATCAGGAGCTGAGGTAGGCTCTATTTTTATTCTTTGTTCTATATTTTCTTCTTTGTGTTTTTATAGTAAGCGTTAAATCAATTGCAAATTAGGTACACTAAAGAAAAAGGGTGAATGAATAGTCCTAGTTTTCTTTCGTATTCCTTCCATTAGAAAGGCACTACTAGGAACATCAGACCTTTGATGTTAGTCTGCCCTAGAATATAGTGACATTGATAAAAATTTAGTGGTCATTTGCATGCTTGAGGCCCAATTAGAGGCTATGTCATCATAATCGCATTGTCATAACATCATGTAGGACATAACATTTATAACTTTCTAAATTTGAAACATTCTTTTTCTATTTATTCATATCATGTAGGAATGATAATATGAATGCTCTTTTATGCATTTGTCTTTATGCAAAGTAAAATGAACCAGACACACCATATTTCATTTAAACATCAGTGGTGTTGGGCTCTCACATCCAACCCATTTTATTGATACCAACAGTGGATGTCATTACCATTTTTTTGGCTCATTTAAAATTGTATTATCGGGACCCGTTCATTGCCAAGGCCGACCCAAGAACTATCATATCTATGCAAAATAGCATGCACTCATATTTGGAAGAGTGTATCACTGCACACGGTGTGATGGGTGAGGGTTGGTAGTACCTATGATACCTCATTGAGTATGGACTTCATTCCC
Organism: Wollemia nobilis; assembly: GCA_028583015.1. Taxonomy (NCBI): domain Eukaryota; kingdom Viridiplantae; phylum Streptophyta; class Pinopsida; order Araucariales; family Araucariaceae; genus Wollemia; species Wollemia nobilis. The sequence continues at coordinate 44,451 of JAQPPZ010014978.1, forward strand.
ATATTCGGCTTGTGCGAGCATATAGGTGAAAGCCAATTAAACTGAGAATGAAATCCAATGATTTTACAAAACACGCGAGAGTTTCTCATAATGAGACAACACATTTTGAAACAACATCAAATAGTCTAAAGCTTATTTTAAAATTTAAAAATAAGATAAGCATCATTGTATACCTTGTTTGATAATAAAAGATACATCTAGACGTTAGGTACACTATGGTGGATACATGGGGTGGTCGACAAAGGTACAAGCTTGAAGCCAATTACCAAGCCCCAACCTATTCACAAATACACGTGTCTAGTCCTCAACCACATGAGAAAATTGAACATCATTCAGTGAGCATTAGAGGAGACAACTCGACACGAGGGGATCCCATTGAGCATACCCCTGATAGACTAGCATCAGTGCATTTTGTTAGACATAGATTAGAGCATGGAGCTTCTCAGCCTAAGGGTGCTCCACTCGAAAGCCATTATCGAGACTACAGTGCACACGCGTCCATGATATCGACCGAAGAGTATGTCATGCAGGGGACCATATTGATACCCATTTGCACTAAGTCTATAGGTTGTACTATACCCCCACCTTATGAGTATAGAAGGAATAGAAATCCGCCCATTTAGGGGCAAGTACATGGGATCCCTACTGAGTGCAAGTCTACCCATACTTCCATGCATACTATAGCATGCAATATCACCATCGCTATATCGAAGGTGGGAGCTAATGGAACACCATCCCATGAGAGTTCAAGGTCTAGATAGCTAGACGTTCTAGGTAGTGTGTTAGAGCATCTAGGTTGTAAGCCTTTGGCTCCACCCACTTGTTCTTGGAGTGAGTGTAGCAGGAGCACCATTAGAACTACTAGAGAGCATGGAGAGGCTTCTAAGCACCCTCATGTCTCACATCCACCATCCATGCATGGTGGTACATAGCACATGACATAGTACAATACCGATGCCATCTTCATAGATAGAGGCAAAGGCACAGCATATCAGTTTGATGGGTACATAACCCATAAGGTCACTCGTAAAGAGCAAGCATACCAAAGGCCTCCTATGGCTGACCAGGTCGAAATATCATATCGACTGGCCTCTGAACATAAATTCCAACTCATCCAAGATCAATTGGAGGATGCTCACCTAGAGATGCAATGCATTGAAGAGGAAGATCTTCAGGTGCATAGGCTTACTAGATAGAGGTTGTATGAGCAGCGCTTGCACGAGGAGTGCATCCTCATCCAGAAGGAGCATGTAGAGCAGGAACATAGGTTGGCTAGGGCCAACCTATATTCTTAGGATGAGCATAGAGAGTAGGTGTACAATAAGGCTCTTTCACAAGTCGACATGCACCATAAGCGTGTAAGCATTCACAATCATATCACTATCCATTAGAGAGAGTGACCGCCTTCGGTCGACAATCAGAGGTAGCAACAGTATGAGGAACAAGAGGGGAACAGATGCAACCAAGAATATACTAAGAGTTCCTGAGCTGAGGAGGAGGAAGAGAAACATCCTCCACCTTTACAGAAGAGGAGTGTACCTCCCAGACTGCCTCCACGTTGACTTAGGGAGGAGGAATTTCTATCTTCTAAGGATTACAAAGCTTTGGCCGAGAAGGTAAAAGCAATTAAGAAACAAGGCACGATTGTCCAAAAGTTGACACTGAGGAAAATTCACAATGAACCTTTAGATCCCTCGGTGCCTATACCCCCATACCCTGAGCATTTTGAGATGCCCAATTTAGACAAATTCAAGGGTGATAAAGAGGTGCAATAACATGTCATGAGCTTTATGGATGCTTTCTTCTAGATAGAGAACAATGATGCACTGTTATTGCATACGTTTGTCACGACACTCTCTGGGCTAGCTCGAGAGTGGTTTAATGAGCTAAAGAAACACAACATAACAAATTTTGAGCAATTAGATAATGCCTTTATTGAATGCTATTCCTTCAGCATCAAGAAATAGGTCAACCTTTCTGATTTGGCTACACTAGCTCAGCGTGACAATGAGCCAATAGAACAGTACGAGAAGAGGTGGAGGAGATTAATGGCAAAGTTGTCATTCTCGATTCCTACCATAGAATTAATCTGAATGTTTACAAAGATTTGTGCCAATAACATCTCGTAATTTTTGCAACTACATCATTATGCTACATTCGAAGAAGCATTGGCACAAGCCAAGGTAATTAAGGACATCAAGTTGTAGGAGTTCAAATTGAAGCTCAAAACCAAGAAATATGGATATAAGGAGAGTACCTCAAAGCAACAGGGCAAGCAGGCCCATGTGAATCAGGTGGTACTACATCTCCAAAATGAGGATAAGGGGCAAAAGAAACATAATTATCAAGCCCATCCTCCTCCTATGCAATACGACCAATGCAAGAATAACTACAAGGGAAAGAAAAAGAGAAACACCCACCTCGCATATTTATGCCATTGACGGAATCATTGACATCGATTTTTTGTCAACTCTGCGAGGCCAAGGCAATAAGATTACCCAAATTCAATATGGTTGATCCTAATCATCCCAAGCCCAAAGACTATCAAGAAGATCTATTTTACATATTTCATAGAGTGAAAGGCCATGACATCGAGGTATGTTGGTATTTCAAACATATTGTGCAAAATATGATAGAAATGGGAGAGCTTATGGTACCAGGCAATCCCCAAGTTCCAAAAAACCAAAACATGGGGATTTTTAAAAATTTGTTACCAAACCATGAGGCACCCCATAACCACACTAGCCACGTCAATCAAGTGCGAGTCGAACCACCTACCCAAGGGTTCATCGACATGGTCAATGTTGTTACTAGACATGGGAGGTATGAAAAACCGAATCAACCTTGTGCTTCCATTCAGATACAGGCCACGCCCCAGCAGTGGTAGGCACAAAATATTCTAGGCCCACCAACGAGATCGATGGTGACCATTAGGAGCAGGCTGGTTCAAAACCTGGACATGACTCCTATGGAGTTATTGATATATGAGCTTATACAGTAGTCCCCTAGGCATAGGGAGACTCTTATGGATATTCTGAGTTCCATTAAGGTACATTCCCAGGATGCATAGGCATTCACAAAATTTGTGGGGCACGTACAACAATGCTAGGAACCAATGATCCAATCCTACAATCATGAAGTGAAAATGGTTTTTGCAAGCATGGCTGAGTCACCACTACATATCATTGCACATGTTAACCACGTGTCATTCAAAAAGGTCTTTATTAACATTGGTTCATCAATCAATATAATCATGACTAAGGCACTACACCATTTGAGATTATCTAATTCACTCATTGTACCAACCACCTTTACATTAAGAGTGTTTAACAATGCACTACGCTCTACGGTTGGCATGATTGTCCTACCTATTCATGTGGGACTAAATATCATTCTCATAATGTGTCACGTGATAGAGGGTGCCTTGCAATATAACATCCTGCTAGGGAGGCCTTGTATTTGCAAAATGCATTGTGTTCCCTCAATATTGCATCAGTGTGTCAAGTATATACACGAGGGATAAGTTAACATGGTTTCATCAGATGAAGAACCATTCAAGTTCATGAACTTAGCAAATTTTCTAGAGGGCTTCGTACTCCCATCAACGCACTTGGACATATGACCCACGTCATCGATAAGGGTTCCAAGAGATAAAAAGATGGTGCATGTTCAACCATCGATGTCTGTATCAAAAATATCTGAACATACCACTGCAACTTCTCTGAGACTGAGTGCATCAACAATGAGTCAGGATGACAAGAAATTAAAGGCAAAATTGGGCAGGAAAGAAGCAAAGAACGCACCCGAATCAGTCACCGTTGAGGCTACCACTCCCATGGAGGTGGAGGAAGCCCAGGATCAATTTGAGGAGGCACATTAGCCTACTTCTCCTACATCATCAGTAGGGTCATTCGCACCACGGGTGACTATTCACCTAGCCAATATAGGTATGGGTGAGTATCTTATGCAAAATGTGACATTTGGTCCTATTTTAGAGACTACACGAGACATGGGCTGGCTGATAGCCCATTGATATCCATTTGGATCTATAGTACCATTGGGAAAGCCACCCAACCAAACAAAATTCATCTACACTGGGTTGGACCAAGTTCCAATGTGAGCACCTATCGAGATGGATGATGAGGAATAGTTCACGGTGAACGTTCAGTACTTCTCCAACATAGAGTATGCCATGCACATCTTTGAGCTCTATCACTAGCATGGATACAACCTTGGTATTTTTGAACAAGGATGAAGAACCCCTATTGAACTATGTTATCATTTGGAAACTGATAGGTTCTGATTGGGATTACAGATTCAGGGACATGATGCTTTACTCGCTGCATCATTGGATCATTTATACTTGAGTTTGGGGGACGATATGGATTTTAATCCATATAATACTAACATGTCTAGTATTCGAGGCAACAACCCAATGGTGTCAGTAATCACCATTGAGATATCAACGATTGAACATGAAGAGTTATCAGAGCAAAACCCCAAAGGAAACCTAGGTCATCAAAATCGTATCACAATCGACGATACTGGTATGCAAGGGCACAACCCTGCTATTCTAGGTGATCTCAAGTCAAGAGATCTTTGTAGTGAATATGGAGAGGAGTCCACCTTCAAATTAAATGGGCCGAGTTATGATGTAGATAGAAAGTCCTCAAATAATAATCAATCTAAGGAGGAAATAGATTGAGCCTTTGTGGTTCTAGCATTTCTACACCATTTGCTGACTAGAGAGCAATTAGATGAGATACAAGAGCATTGCATAGTCAATAGTGATTATGAATATGAGATAGAGTAGGTCTACTTAAGGCCTCATCCAACTAATCTCCCAATATTTATGGACATGATAGAGTGGTCTGCTCATAATAGCAATCATAGCGATGAGGTTGACATGACCGATCTGAGGCTTGTATATCCGCTACATCTATTGTCTGTAGAGTCGAAGTATGTTATAGAAGAAGTGCCTCTTAACACTGATCACTCTAAAGAGGAAGCATAGCTATTTTTTGCACTGGTGTCATATATATGATCGTTCTATCCAGTTTATCCAAATAGTGATGATGGTGACTGCATAATCAGATACATGGGGCCACATCTGGCAGATCACCCCTTGCATATGGGGGGAAGTGAAGTATTATATCTATATAGTGATGATGAGGATTCATTGGAGATGGCCTATTTGGGGCCTCATCACCTACATAATTAGAATCCACCTTAGGGTCTGCCACCTATTACAGTTGTAGGTTTGCATCGAGAGATTAATCTCTAGCACCGCCTCAGGGAAAGAATAAATTTGGAAGAGGAATATCAAAGACTATTTCTACATACACATACTTATGCTAAGCTACTTGAGCTGAGAGATACCATTTTGTAGTTAGTGCACAGGGAGGATCTAGTTTTCTGGGCATCCCACAAGGAGGACCCATTCGTTTGCGTACCATCTGAGCCAGATCTTGGGTATGAAAGCTACACAGATGATGTAGAGTTTAGTCCACGTGGTCTTGGAGATCAATTCCATTCCATCAACATGGTATCCATTGATTTTACCACTCCACTCCGTAATCTAATAGATCTATCCAAACCATTTCATCTAAACATGGATGCTATCGATTGGGATCGCACTGATTCGCCAATAGAGCCTAAAGAATTCTTTTCAAATGAAGAGATGTTGCAACCATTTCATTTTGGACCAAGTTGTGCTTATGATGTCCATCATACTGAACATGCTTCCAACGAAGAACATATAAATCCAATTGATGACATCAATTTGATCCCTATGCCTCATCATCTTGAGGAGGGATCCCATATGTCAGTAGAGGAAACCTTCAAAGTGGATATCAATAACGACCCCACCAATCCAATGAAGGTTAAATTTGGAATCAATCTCACTCCAGATGAGCACGCTAGCATCATTCCTCTACTGAAATAGAGACCTAAAATTTTTTCTTGGACATACAAATATATGTCCGGTATAGACCCAAAATTGGTTACTCATAACCTTTCGCTAGACCCATCCAAGAATCTTTTCAAGAAGAAGCTCAAAAAGATGCATCCAACAGTAGCCTTAATGGTGAAAGATGAATTGCAAAAATTGTTGGATGTAGAATTTGTCATTTTCATTGACTATCCAAAATGGGTATCCAATTTGGTGCCTATAGGAAAACCAAATGGAAGGATCCGTATTTGTATAGATTTTAGAGATCTCAACAAGGCAACACCCAAAGATTCATTTTCGTTTCCCAATATCGATGCTCTAGTAGACTCTATTGCAGGTCACGAAATGCTCTCCTTAATGGATGGTTTTTTTGGTTACAATTAAATTCATATTAAGCTCGAAGACCAGCACAAAACCATGTTTATAACACCATGGGGAACATTTTTCTACAAAGTTATGCCATTTGGTCTCAAAAATGTTGGTGCCACATACCAGTGGGCCATGACATACATTTTTCATGACTATATGCACAAAATTATTGAAGATTATATCAATGATTTGCTAGCCAAGTCATTGCTACGAGAAGAGCATACATAGGTCTTAATAAAATTCTTCGATCACCCGTTAGAGCATAATGTCAGGCTGAATCCTAAGAAGTGCATATTTGATGTAACTTCTAGAAAATTACTAGGGTTCATTGTATCAAAGAGCAGCATCAAAGTAGACCCAATGAAGGTCAAGGCAATTTTGGAAATGCGTCCTCCCACAAATATTAAGGAATTAAGGACCCTTCAAGGCAAGGTAGCCTTGATAAAGCGATTTATCACCCAACTATAATATAAATGTCGACCCATGAATTGACTCCTACATAAGGGTGTCCCATTCAACTAGGATGAGCACTACAAGGTAGCCTTCGTTGAGATAAAGCAATACCTAGTGATGCCACCAATGTTAGATCCACCAAGGCTAGAAGAGCCTTTTTTGCTATATATATTGGCAATGGACTTTATTTTAGGCACCATGTTGGCCCAAAAGAATGTACAAGGTAAAGAGCAAGCCATATATTACATTAGTCGAACCTTGGTGAGTTACTAGCTAGGATATGCATATGTGGAAAAACTATATTTAGCAGTAGTGTTCGCTACCAATAAATTATGACACTACATGTTAAGTCACACGATATATGTGATATCAAAACAAAATCCTTTATAGTATATTATGAGCAAGATATATCATAATACACGTACTACAAAGTGGATCATGTTATTGATAGAATTTGATCTGGAATTCATAAGCCAGAAGTCCATTAAGGGATAGGTTATAGTAGATCAGTTAGTTGAGGTGCCACTATCCAACAGTAGGCATCTAACAATCGAGCTTTCAGATGATGCAGTGTTTGTAGTATTTGAATCTCCCAAACCCGAAGAACCAGAGAACAATGCTAATATGACTTTGTTCTTTGATGGTTTGAAATGCGAGCAAGGCCCTGGTGTAGGGATAGTGTTTTTCATGCAACAAGGAGCTCCAATGCCCTTGTCATTCAAACTAGACTTCCCATGCACCAAAAATAACGTTGAATATGAAGCCCTACTTTTGGGCCTCCATACAACTGTCGCCATGAATATCAAAAGACTAAACATCTTTGGTGATTTCCTGCTCATAATTAAGCAAGTGAAGGGACTATTTTAGTGTCGATGTCCAGTACTGAAAGCCTACAAATATTTTTTTTCCATATATCTGGCTAAACTGGAATGGTACGACATCGAGGCAGTTCCCTCATTCATCAAATAGGTTCATAGAAACCATGGCATCTTTGGGATCCTTGATCCCTCAGAATCCATCTACCGAATTCACTACCATCCACATCAAGATGCTCTCGCATCTTGTAGCAGAGTGTGCAACCTTTTATAACAAATAATCAGTCAACATGATTAGTGTAGAGCCAAAAGCGGATTGGTTCTACAAAGCTAAGTACTTTCTCAAGAAAGCACCTTGGGGGTCTTTAACCTCCTAGAGTCCTGCAGGGAGTGGCACCACCATTCACCACAAGGTTGTTTTCTAGTCTGCATTTGCAAAAGTAAATATGCAAGGGGTACAGGTTGTCTTAGCAGTCAAAGCTGAGGCTCATCAGAATTGGATTTCACAAATTCAAGACTTCCTAAGACTTGGTTTTGTCCTAGAGGGACTATCGTGTGCCACAAGATGCACATTTAAACATAAAGTGACTAAATATGTCTTGATAGGAGATATTTTGTACCGTTGAAGTTACGATGGAGTTCTCCTTCATTGTCTTGAGCCCCAAGAGTCATCTTGGGCAATTTCAAAATCTCATGATGGTACATGTGGTGGCCATTTTAGTGGCATGGCCATCATCAAGTGCATCCTTCGAATGGGTTATTATTGGCCCACTATGGAGAAGGATTACAATGTGTATGTTAGGAAATGTGTTAAATGTCAACATCATGCTAATCTTATGCACCTACCATCACAGGCCTTACAACCCATCCAAGCGACTTGGCCATTTGCTTAGTGGGGGTTTGATCTAACTAGCAAGATCTCTCCTCTGTCATTAGGTCAACATACATTCATTATTATGGCTACTAAGTATTTTACAAAGTGGGTGGAATCCATTCCCTTAACAATGACCACTGGAGCTCGCATAGCAAAGTTCATAATGGAGCATATCATAAGTCGTTTCGGGATACCATCCAAAATAGTTTTGGATAATGGAACTTCTTTTAAGAACAAAACTGTGCAAGCTTTAACATCTAAGTACTGCATCAAACATATTTTTGCAACTCCATACTATCCATAGAAAAATGGGCAAGTTGAGGCCTCAAACAAGACTATGATAGCCATCTTGAAAAAGATAGTACAAGAACACCACAAGGATTGGCATATACAATTGCCCCTTGCATTATGGGCTTATAGGACTAGCATTCAGACTCCCACTGGGGCAACTCCATTTTCACTAGTATATGGTGTTGAGGCCATCATGCCCTTAGAGTTGGAAATTCCAACGTTGTGCATCGCATTGAAAGAGTTCATCGATGACGACACCACATGACAAGCTCGACTAGATCAATTGACCCTACTAGATGAACGTTGCATGAATGCCCTAGAGCATCTCCGCATCTATCAAGAGCAATTAAAATGAGCTTATAATATCAAAGTCCACCAGAGAGACTTTGAATTTGGAGATCTTATGCTGAAATAAAACCAATAGAACTCAAATTTGTCACCTGATATGCGAGACAAATTTGTGGCTAATTGGCTAGGACCCTATATTATATCTAAAAATATTGGTTCGAGTAGCTATCGCCTAATGTTTCTAGGGGGTGTTGAAGATCCTAAACCTCTCAACATCATCCATCTTAAGGTATTCTATGCTTAGAGAGTGCTTTGGTCAGTCAAAAAGGCACCAAGGATTTCTAAAAATCACTTGGTCAACCCAAAGGCTCTAAGAGTTTTTTTTCAAACTACTTAGTCATCCCAAAAAGGCACCAAGGATTTCTAAAAATTGCTTGATCAACCCAAAGGCTCCGAGGGTTGCTTAAATCCACTTGGTCATCCCAAAAAGGCACCAAGGATTTCCAAAAATTAGTTGGTCAAACCAAATGCTCCGAGAGTTCCTATAGCTTCTCGATCATCCTGAAAGGCTCCAAGCTCTCTTGCGGAGAGTTTGGTTAACTAAAAGGTTCCAAAGGCATCCGTAAGCCCTTTGGTCAATCCAAAAAGCTCCAAGGATTTCTAAAAATCGCTTGGTCAACTCCAAAAATCTCCAAAGGCATATATACTTGTCGTTTGGTCAAATATGAAAGCTCAAAAATTCATAAAAATTTGAAAATATATAAAATTCCAAAAAATATGGTAAAGCATAAAATCCAAAAACATTTGCTTTTGCAGTTTGCATTTTCATACATGCATTCACCTCATCATATTGCATTTAGGTATTTTTCATCCATTGCATTCCATAGTAGAGTGTAATGTGTCTATAAAAATCTTACAAACGATCGCACGTTTGTGTTTCAATCATGCACCCTTGCATTTATCATAATTCATTGCATTCATACACGATACCTATTGCAGAGAAATATGTATTTATATTATGTTTTCTAGTAATTTAAACATACCTAGTGGGTTATTCAGATATTTTAGAAATATTTCTTTGCTTTTATAGACGAGGTCATTAGTTGGGATAGTGCTTCAACATATCAGGATCCCGTCACTAAGCAAAACAATATAAAATCCTGCTAAGACAAAAGATGATGAAATCTGCGCAAGCAGTCTTAGGTGTCTAGAGAGATGGGTTTCACGGCCTTCTTATCTTGCAAATAGTTCAGTCTAGAATGGTGAACTTTGGCAAAAGGACAAGAATTTCCCTTATAAATCCCAAAGTTACAAAGTTTAATTCTCAAGTTACAAAGTGCAAATTTCAAAGTACAAAGTTCAAATCAAATGTAAAGTGACATAATGAATCAAAAGCACTATAAAAAAATTTTCTCAAAGAAAATGGTAACACGTGGACTAACAGTGATTTTTATCACTACATATGAGCAAGTAAGAAGGGTGAGAACTTGAATCCTTATATTTTCCACCTTTTGAAATCCATAGAGTGATCCTCGATCGCAACAATGGGTTGGAAGAGTCCCACATGCAATCGGAGGGGTAGTTCTATTAGGTGATCCCCAAATGTAGTAATGGGTTGAAAGAGTCCTGCTTGCATTTGGAGGGGTAGCCCTGATCAACTTGCAATATTAGCTAGCTCTAGGTGCCTAGGTTTGCCTAGCTGTATAAGTCTAATCAAAGTGAAACAAGGATGGTACGATTGTATGAGGAACCCTATATCACATATGGGTTGAAAGAGTCCTGACTGACATACGAGGTATGCTTATGGTCTATCTAAAAATACTCACATGCACACATAGAGATAATGAATAGTTGGGTCTATCACGGTAAAAGCCTTGTCCAATAAAAGCCTTGTACAATTAGTATGTGGTTTTTGAAGAAGTCTACTAGGGTGTTTGAGTCTCATGGAAAACTTCAAAAGGTTCTCTAATAGCAAAAAAATACCAAATATTATTAGACATCAAAAATATGATTCATACATTTATCAGAATACATTTTACAAAGCACAATCAAACATATAGGATAAATACCGCATGAATATCAAAAATGATGTTTAGATGGCCACTGATGCAGCAAAGAAAAATATACAGAATGACATATTCATTCATTAGCATTATACCAATCCATTTTACTGCATTTCATTTATGGGTGATTAATTTATTAAGTTATTGTAATGAGAATTATCAATTATTTTGCATGATTGTTATACATTCTGTGGTGTCGTATTTTAAAATTGATATACACAGTTTACATTCATTCCTTATGTTTTATGTTATTAAAGCATACAGGTTCATTCCCATTAGATTACGATTATGTACATAATTCATTACCATACATTGCATAGCATACCATAACGTCATAAAAATAAACACATGGCCACAAAGCAAAAATTAAATATGCATTAAAAATAAACAATGCATCCATATGCATACATCATAAAAGACACATCTAATCATCTAGATCACTACATTTCATCAACATCATCATAAATAAGATAGCTATCTAGTGCATGTCATCCATACATCACATCATATAAACATAGCATCAACATAAGCATTGCATCCATATGCATCAAATAAACATAAAATCAAAAATAAATATTGATACACATAATGAGCCATAAATGATCAAGTATTATATATATGTGTCCAAAAGAGTATATAGGAAGTGTATCAAAATGTCCACATGCTACAAAGTATGTAGGTCCTTGACCTTACACCCAAAATAAATATGGCATATCAAAAATATAGTCTGCATCTAACAGAGCCCAGATCTAGTCTGCTACCCCTGTACCAAAGCTCTCGCCACCTCCCTCAACACTACGCTCTAGAGCCTACTCTCCTATCTGCTCTGGCACCCATGGTGGGTCTTTTTGTGGATCTTGCCTACCTCCAAATCCTAAGGCACCCAGTACATGAGAAACTAGTAACTACAATAGGCTAGTCCTCTAACCGGTGGCCCTTGAAGTCTACCCTAAATCTCTAGGCATGGCACATTATGTCACACCATGTGAGCTAGAGGACCTGTGCGTCATCTTAGTCCTATGAGTCTTGTGACTTGAGCTCACCATAGACTATCTCAAGGTCCTATACCTAGTCTGCTAAGACTTTGAAGTGAAAGGATCCTCAGGAACCTGTAGCTCGTGCATATCAATGTAGCTGACTAGTTGATCAATGCGAGTAAGCTAGGCTACATGCATCTCATTGGTCCTCATGACCATGCTATGCAGTCGCTCTACCTTGGCCATCGGATCCTAACCACCTGTTGGAGCTACCATTGGTGCTACTGGAGACCCCATAGTAACCTAAGGAGGTAGCATAGCCCCCCTTGATACCCAGAAGAGATCCCTCTCTACCTCTCTAAACTTGGACTTCTACATCTATGGCCTGTGTAGTGAGGTCTTGTATCTAATCCTGCACCTCAATCAGGTGCCTATCCTTATTAGCTACTCTTACCTCTAGAGTGGCAATAGTAGTATCTCACTCTAGCTGCTATGTATGGAATAATCAAGCTAACTCTACAAGTTAGCCACCTAAGATAAGAGTAGACCCTCTACACTTTCGAGAGGGACCTCACCCTCCTCTGGAGCATCCTCGTCTGGGTTAATCTTGGGAGCATCCTCAACGATGGCATCTACATCCCAACCACCCTTTGTTCATTGGTGCACCCTATGCTCGTTGGGATCCACCTCTGACTCTGCCTGATCCAGCTCTCAGGATAGAGGCCCTATGCCATACCATTTGAAAATGGACCACCACCCATCATACTCTAGAGTGGTCCCAACAGTCTCAAATCTAGTCTCTTGGTAGTCATCAACAGCATCTCCCAAAGGCTCAAGAACTATCCACTGTAGATCGTGCTCTACGACCAAGCATCTGTGTCTGAGTAGGATATTTGGAATATCATGTATAAGCCTAAACTATCGTAGGACCTTAGAGTAGAACTAGTAATCTCAAATCTTGGCCTTATGACCGATCAACCATCTATCACAATGCACCTATCTCAGTCACTGGCCCTCCTTCGACCACATTGGACAATCCATATAGGGCTACCACTGAACATCGTTTGGGCCAAGTGCCACAAATTGAGTGATATAATACTATACATCACCAGCATGGATCCAACTATGGGTACCCTCCTCCTCACGAGGCCAATAGATGGTATAACACTGATGATCATCAACAATAGAAGTGATGCATAGTGGAAGATCTATAGGATGCTCAATCCGAATGTCCTACCACCCCCAGATCTATAATAGAAGACTATAGTTGAGGCCCTTACAGCTACGCTTAGTAATTTGGTATAGCTCCCTATAGAGCTAACATAGCAGGGTCCTCCCCATGATAGAAATAAAGGCTCCTATGTATCAATCTAAAGAACCCTCCAGGTAGTGGATAATAAGTTCTAGGGAATCCTCATGCTTGAGGAGTCTGGAAGGATAATTTGTACTATGAGGTGCATGAAGAGGGCTTCCCGTATAGAGAAGACATCCTCGTGATACCACTCACCAATGTGCACCCCTCCATGGTCAATCACATCTTGAGCATCCTTGCTATGGTAACCAAAGATAGAATAAAAAATAACCTCCTTTACCTTGGAGGTAGAGGAGACGATGGCCTTGCCATCAATGGGGATCCTAAAGATCTTGTAGAAATCCTCCAAAGTAACAATCATTTCACCTATAGGCATGTGAAATGTGTTGGTTTGCGCATTCCAATGTCAGGCCAACACAATTAGGTAGGCTTGATCTACCCTAATAGTGGGCAAAAGAGTGCTACTTGAGCATGATTGGTTGAGTCTTTGAGAAGATCTTTGGGATAGAATTTTGGACAGATTTATGGTAGTTTGTGTATGATTGATTGAGCCTTTGGGGAGGCCCTTGTGGATAGTTTTGGGATAGCTTTATGGACAACTTTGTGGACAACTTTGTGGATAAATTTGTGGATATATTTGGACAAGTTCTTAGTGAGTTTTTAGAGAATATTTGGAAAAGTTCTTAGTGAGCTTGTTAGAGCATATTTGGGCAAGTTATTGGTGAGCTTACTAGAGTAGAATTGGGTAAGTTCTTGGTGAGCTTGCTAGAGAAGATTTGGGTAAGTTCTTGGTGAGCTTGCTTGAGCAGATTTGACAAGTTCTATGTGAGCTTGTTAAGCAGGTTTTGTGTGAGCCTATTGAGCAGGTTCTTAGTGAGCCTATTGATAGATATTTGGAGGTGAAAGAGTACAGAGGATAGAGTCTCAATGGATAGATATCCAATAGCCAGCACAGTTGAAAACAAATTTTAGTGAAGAGTCTTCAAGTGGATAAAGTTCCACCAGTTAGTGTAGTAGAGAGACAAAGTCTTCTAGAGGATCACATAGCCAAAGCAGAAGGGGAAAGAGTTATCCTATGGAAGAGATCCATGAACTTGAGATTAGGGGATCAACATCTCCTTTGGATAGAGATCCATAAACATTGTAATTGGGAGTGATTCCCAAAGAGATTGATTGAGAAAGTTTTAGTAAAATAATTTCTCCATGGAGTAGCCCACATTGGGTGAACCACGTAAATTGTGGTGTCTCTATTGTGTATGGTATTTTGTGCATTACTTTAATTACTGCTATTGATACTGCTATCTATACACAACATAATATTGATTTGGAAAAAAAAAGTAAAAAATGGTCTTATATTGTTCACCCTCCCCTCTTAGTATAAGCTTATGTTCTTAAATTGGTATCAGAGCGGGTTCCTTATGAAAAGCTAACAACTTGAGGGTATATTCTATAAGAACATAAATGGCTTCATAGAATGGATTATCTACAAATAAGGCTCAATTTTTTGATGGTAACAATTATGGTTTCTGGAGCATGAGGATGAAGAACTACTTGATATCACAAGGATATGAGGTATTGCAAATGGTTGAAAAAGAGTATGGGGTTGAAGGTGATCCCGAGGAAGATAAGACTACCAAGAAATTGGTTGAGATAAATGCAAGAGCAATGAATTGTATTTTGAGTGGGCTACGTGAGACAAATTTTGCAAAGGTCATGGTATGTACTTTAGCTAATGAAATGTGGACCAAGTTGCAGAATACTTATGAAGGAGATTCCAAGGTAAAGTTAGAAAAACTACAAACTCATAGAAAAAGATTTGAGGAATTGAAAATGGAAGATTTTGAAGATATTACAAAGTTTTTACTTCGAGTTGATGAGATTACTAACACCATGAGAGGCCTAGGTTTTGAGATGAAAGAATCAGAAGTTACTCAAAAGGTTTTGAGATCACTTCCCATGAAATATGATTCTAAGGTTTCAGCAATAGAAGAAACAATGGATATCAACAAGCTAACAATGGAAGAACTACAAGGAACTCTCATAGCTTATGAGATGAGGGTGAGTAAGCATCAAATTCCAATAAAAGAGTTTGCATTCAAGGCTTTAGAGAAAGATAAAGGGAAATTTTTAGAAACAGATAGAGTTTTAGAAAATGATGAGGAAGCTAACTTCATCAAAAGGAATAAGGACTCAAGGAATTTAAGAGATATAAGTAAAGTCAGATGCTACAAGTGTGGTGATCTTGGTCACTATGCATACAAGTGTCCACATGAATAAAATAGTGATGATGAAAAATAGGGTTAGAGAAGAAAAGAAGATGGAAAGAATAAGCATGACAAAAATGATAGATTCAAGCAAAATAGGTATGAGAAGGAGAAATTTTTTCTTAAGGCAAAGAAATATTACTATATTGTAGAAGCAAGTGATAGCTTAGATTACACTGATAAAGATCAATCAGATGAAGAAGAATGTACATTCTTTGGAATAAATGAAGAAAAGCTAGAACACCTATTCCTAGGTATTGAAGTTAAAAAAGAGGATAAATCTATTGAAGAAAGACATGAAGAGATTGCCATAGCCATTGAGAAAGTAGATAGGTACAAGAAAGGTCCAAGGATACTAAAATGCTTCATATACCGAGATTTTGGGCATATAGATGATGATTGCACATACTACAACAATTACAACAAGGAAAGTTTATTTGAAAAAGAAAGCAATAGTTCTAGTGACAATTCCAGCAACAGTGATGATGAAGAAGAGGATTCCACAAAACAAGAATATAAAATTAGGATGTTCAAAAAGAAAATCAAGAGGCTTGAAAATAAGGTTCAATAAAATAAAAAAGTCAATATGATGCTTAATCAACATATTCAATATTTTGAAAAAGAGCTTCAAAAAACAAAAGAGCTTGGCATCACTATTTTTGAGAAATTGAAGGAGAGGAAAGAAATATGTAATCAGTTATAAGAAGAAGATCAGAAAATTCTGGGGACCTACATAAATGAGTTAGAACGATTTCAAAGGAATTCAAAAACTTTGAATATTTTTTTGTATTTACAACGAGATCCATTTATAAAAACAGGGCTTGGTTATGAATAAGGGAAATCGAAAATAAGTACACAAGGTCCTATATTTGTATCAGGAGGTTTTGTTTCAAAAATCTATAAGGAATAACTAGTTCCCAAAGAAAAATAAGCAGCAGAAATGGATACTTGTATTTCAGAGGCTATAGAGATGTATGCCAATTTGCTACTTGACACAAATAAAGAGAAAGAAGAGGAGGATTCCAAAGCACCAAAGGTCTCATATTTTAGGTTTGGGGAATCACACTCAAAAGGAAAGGAAGTTCTTAAATATGAAAGCAAGGAAGCACCTAATATTTGTGAGGAAAGTTTCAAAGTTCATATGGCTCCAAATATTCAGTTTAGATCTTGTTTTGAGATAGGTGAATCAAGCTCAAAATAAATAGAAATACTTGAAGAGGAAAAAAAGGAAGAAACTAAGGAAGAAGATTTAGATACTACAAAGTAGGTTCAAGAATGCAATGCACAAGTTGAAGATGATAATAGGGATAATGGTCAAGAAAGGTATGAGGAACCAAGGCATGAAAAAAGGTATTTTCAAGGACATTATTTTTCTTGTAATGGATTTGGACAAAGGGCTATACATTGCAGGGTCTATGGATCAAAGAAGTTTGATTTTGCAAGAAGAAACTTCAAAGGAAGAAGGTATGATTTTCAAGGATATTGCTTCTCATGTAAGATGATTGGTCATAAGTCTTTTTAGTGCAAAGGAAATGAGCAACATGGTTTTGGTTTTAGAGCTACACAATTCAGAAGTCATGGTCATAATGGTTATGAAAATAGAGCTTCAAAATACAGGGTTCAAGAAAGGAATGGATATGGAAATTACTTCAAGAAAGAATTCAGGACATGGGCACCATCCAAAGGCTACAATATCAAGTGTTTTATTTGCAATAACTTTGGGCATATTACAAAATGTTGTAGGACTCAATTCCAATCATGTTCAAGGCAAGAAGGTCAAACAGGTTCAAGGCAAGAAGGTCAAATAGGTTCAAGACAAGAAGATCAAGTAATTCATCAAGATAAGGATATCAGAAAAACATGGAATGAAGTTGATAAAGGAAAGAATCAATGTAATATGGGAGTAAAGGTACTCCCACCCCAAAATTAATCACCTCAAGAGACAAGGTGGTGAGGGGGCTATGCTTAAGAGTCATATATTTTAGCCCCATAGGTGTCCCTTTTGCCATTGATGTCAAAGGGGGAGAGATTTGAGTTAGGGGGAGTAGCCTCCAAAGAGAGTATTGAGTTAGGGGGAGCAGCCTCCAAGGAGAGATTTGAGTTAGGGGGAGCAGCCTCCAAAGAGAGCATTGAGTTAGAGGGAGCAGCCTCCAAAGAGATTATTGAGTCAGGGGGAGTAGCTTTGATTCTCAGAGATGGTTTTTGCAGTGATTGTGGTTTTTGCTTTAGATGTGTTGCCATCAATGACAAAGAGGGAGATTGTTGGAAATTTGAGTTGTTTTATGTTGTCATTTATGTCACATTAATGTCCCAAGGAACACATTGCATTTTGATGACCAAAGCATTCATATTTTGGAGAGCATGGATATATACAGGGTTCTTGTGAGAACCAAGACAGGGAAAATAAAAGGTTTTATTTAAAACCATGGATGGTATATTTGAACTGGATTTTACTTCAAACCCAAGTTAGGCTTTTGTTTTGTCAAAAAAGGTACCCTGGTGATGGAGATATTTGATTTTAAATATTTAGTTTAAATTTTGGGGGGGGGGGCCCCCCCCCCCCCCCCCCCCCCCCCCCCCCCGGGCCGGGCCCCCCCGGCCCCCCGGGGGGGGCGCGGCGCCGGCGCGGCGCGCCGCCCCGCCGGGGGGGGCGCCGGCGCGCCGGGCGCGCGCGCCGGGCCGCCCGCCCCGCCCGGGGGGGGGGGGGCGCGGCGGGCGGGGGGGCGGCGCGGGGCGCGGGCGCGCGCGGGGCCGCGCGCGCGCGCGCCGGGGGGGGGCGCCGCGCGCGGCGCCGGCGCCGCGGCCGGGGGGGGGGGGCGGGCGGGGGGGGGGCGGGGGGCGGGGGGCGGGGGGCGGGGGGGGGGCGGCGGCCGGGCGCCGCGGCCCCGGCCGCGGGGGGGGGGCCCGGGGCGGGGGGGCGCGCCCCGCCGCGGGGGGGGGGCGGGGGCGCGCGGGGGGGCGGCGCGCGGGGGGGGGGGGGGCGGGGGGGGGGGCGGGCGGGGGGGGGGGGGCGGCGGGGGGGGGGGCGGCGCCGGGGGCCGGGGGGGGGGGGGGGGGGGGGGGGGGGGGGGCGCCGCCGCGCCCGCGGGGGGGGGGGGGGGGGGGGGGCCGCCGGCGCCGCGCGGCGGGGCGGGGGGGGGGGGCGGGGGGGCGGCGGCGGCGCGGGCGGGGGGGGGGGGGGGGGGGGGGGGGGGGCGGCGGGGGGCGCGGGGGGGGGGGGGGGGGCGGGGGGCGGCGGCGGGGGGGGGGGGGGGGGGGGGGGCGGGGGCGGGGCGGCGGGGGGGGGGGGGGGGGGGGGGGGGGGGGGGGGCGGGCGGCGGCGGGGGGCGGGGGGGGGGGGGGGGGGGGGGGGGGGGCGGCGGGGGGGGGGGGGGGGGGGGGGGGGGGGCGGGGGGGGGGGGGCGGGGGGGGGGGGGGGGGGGGGGGGGGGGGGGGGGGGGGGGGGGGGGGGGGGGGGGGGGCGCCGGCGGGGGGGGGGCGGGGGGGGGGGGGGGGGGCGGGGGGGGGCGGGGGGGGGGGGGGGGGGGGGCGCGGGCGGGGGGGGGGGCGGGGGGGGGGCGGGGGGGGGGGGGCGGGGGCGGGGGGGGGGGGGGGGGGGGCGGGGCGCGGGGGCGGGGGGGCGGCGCGGGGGGGGGGGGGGGGGGGGGGGGCGGGGGGGGGGGGGGGGGGGGGGGGGGGGGGGGGGGGGGGGGGGGGGGGGGGGGGGGGGGGGCGCGGGGCGGGGGGGGGGGGCGGCGCGGGGCGCGGGGGGGGGGGCGGCGGGGGGGGGGGGGGGGGGGGGGGGGGGGGGGGGCGGCGGCGCGGGGGGGGGGGGCGGCGCGGCGCGGGGGGGGGGGCCGCCGGGCGCGCGGCGGGGGGGGCGGCGGGGGGGGGGGGGGGGGGGGCGCCCCGCGCGGGGGGGGCGGGCGGCGCCGGGGGGGGGGGGGGGGGGGGGGGGGGGGGGGGGGGGGCCGCCGCCGGGCCCCGCGCCGCCCCCGCCGCCCGCGCCGCCCCCCCCCGCCGCGCGGGGGGCGGGGGGGCGGGGGGGGGCCGCGCGCCGCGCGGGGGGCGGCGCCCCCCCGCGCGGGCGGCCGCCCCGGCGCCGCCGCCGCGCCGCGCCCGCGCGCCCCCCGCGCCCCCCCCCCCGGCGGCGCCGGGGGCGCCCCGGGCGGGCCGGGGCCGGCGGCGGCCGGGGGGCGCGGGGCGGGCGCGGGCCGGCGCGCCGGGGCGCGCGCCCCCGCGGCCCCCCCCCCGCGGGCCGCCCCGCCCGGCCCCGCGGCGCGCGCCCCGCGCGCCCCCCCCGCGCCGGGGCGCGCCCGGCCCCCCGGGCCGCCCCCCCCCCCCCCCCCCCCCCCCCCCCCCCCCCCCCCCCCCCCCCCCCGCCCCCCCCCCCCCCCCCCGCCCCCCGCCCCCCCCCCCCCCCCGCCCCCCCCCCCCCCCCCCCGTTTTAATTATTTAAAATTTTAATTTTAATTTTAAAATTAAAATTAATATTATTGCTGATGTCATAAAGTTCATGCGCTATCAAAGGTAATTATTAAAATTTAAAAGTGCCAACATTTATTATCTTACAAAGGAGATTGCATATATATATGCAAAGGGCTTTTTTTTTAAAGCCCCTAAGCATGATTCGAAGAGAACATTTATTAATAGGCATTGAATTTCTCGACGTGACAGCGTGGTCCAACGGTGAGCTTGGGAGTGTTAAGGTTTTTGTGAGCGAATGTGCATGTGTTCGATTCCCACCAGCTACGAATTGCGAGGAGTAAGGAAGGAAATTCTTGGCCCATGTTTTGATGTGAGCAAGAGGGCAGCGAGATAAGGGAAGAGTCTTCGCTCTCCATCTTATGCGAGCGAGTAGCTCATGTGGTCTTTGGCATCGCAGTTGAGGTGTTGTGTGGGAAGCGAAGAGGGTTCGATTCCCTCTAGAGGCAAGTAAACGTTTTATTAAAACATTTTTTTATTATTGCATAATGTTGGAGGAATAAGGTGTGGTTGAGGAAAATGTTTGATTAAATATTTATTATTTAATCGGAAGGCAAGTTTAAGAGTTATAGTGCACTTTTAGAAAATGAGATATTTCTGGTTTTTCCTTTTATAAAAGTATATCATGTTATATATCATTGGAAAGCTTATTTTGAGGGCTATTTGATTATCTTGCTTAGAAGGAGAAATAAGGTGTACATAAAGAGATATTTCTATTTTTGTAAAGGGTTTCAAGTGAAGGTTATTTTATTCTTTTCAAAGTGTGTTGAGTGTGGCAGATTTCCAAAGGTGTTTCTTAATCTGCATAAAAGGTATGGGCACATTCTCCTATTGATTGTTTATGGTGGTTGATTTCTAAAATATCATTGGAGGGAAAAGGATTGTTTGTGGTTTCCTTTTTTGAAAGTGGTTGGTTAAATGCTTCAAGGTTTTCTGAATTGAGAGTTATGTTTAAAACCTTGTTTTATAAGCATAGTTGTTGAAGCCCATTTGTTGTGAAAGAATATGAGTTAGAAAATAACATGAGTATCATTGTTATGTGAGATTTGTGGTTGAGCATTGTTGGAAATATTTGAGTTGGTTGATACATACTTGGACTAGGCTTGTGTGAGAGAGAGTTGTCCCTTGTGGTGATTGAGTTTAGAGCATATTGAGTCTCTAAAAATTCTCTTTATGGTTATATAAGACTTGAGTTGAGTTGAGATTGATTTGGGTTGAGAGTGATATTAGAACATATTGAGTCTCTAACAATTCTCTTTATGATTCTATGAGTTGACTTGAGTTGAGTTGAGATTGATTTGGGTTGAGAGTGAGATTAGAACATATTGAGTCTCTAACAATTCTCTTTATGCTTCTATGAGTTGACTTGAGTTGAGTTGAGATTAATTTGAGTTGAGATTGAGATTAGAACATATTGAGTCTCTAACAATTCTCCTTATGCTTCTATGAGTTGATTTGAGTTGAGATAATTGTGGATCATTGTTGTTATCCATTGAAGAGTACATTGTCATTCATTGTTGAGTTCATATTTGAGCTTTGACTTGATAGAGTTGTGGATGAGTTTTGAGTGATACTTGAGCATGATTGGTTGAGTCTTTGAGAAGATATTTGGGATAGAATTCTAGATAGATTTATGGTAGTTTGTGTATGATTGATTGAGCCTTTGGGAAGGCCCTTGTGGACAATTTTGGGATAGCTTTATGGACAGCTTTGTGGACATATTTGTGGATAGATTTGGACAAGTTCTTAGTGAGCTTGTTAGAGCAGATTTGGACAAGTTCTTAGTGATCTTGTTAGAGCATATTTGGGCAAGTTCTTGGTGAGCTTGCTAGAGCAGAATTGGGTAAGTTCTTGGTGAGCTTGCTAGAGCAAATTTGGGTAAGTTCTTGGTGAGCTTGCTTGAGCAGATTTGACAAGTTCTATGTGAGCTTGTTAAGCAGGTTCTATGTGAGCCTATTGAGCAGGTTATTAGTGAGCCTATTGACAGAGATTTGGAGGTGATAAGAGTATAGAGGATAGAGTCTCAGTGGATAGATATCCAGTAGCCAACACAATTGAAGATAGATTTGAGTGAGGAGTCTTCAAGTGGAGAAAGGTCCACCAGTCAGTGCAGTAGAGAGACAGAGTCTTCTAGAGGATCACATACCAAGAGCAGAAGGGGAAAGAGTTATGTGTAAGAGATAAATGAACTTAAGATTAGGGGATCAACATCTCCTTTGAATAGAGATCCATAAACATTGTAATTGGGAGTGATTCTCAAAGATATTTATTGAGAAAGTTTTAGTAAAATATTTTCTCCATGGAGTAGCCCACATTGGGGGAACAACGTAAAGTGGTGTCTCTATTGTATATGGTATTTTATGCATTTTTTTAATTACTACTATTGATACTACTATCTATACACAACATAATATTGAATTGGAAAGTAAAGGTAAGAAATTGGTCTTATACTATTCACCCCCTCTTAGTATAAGCTTGTGTTCTTCAAATAGATGAAATTCAACCATATATTAGTGAAGGAGACTTTAAAAATTGCTTGGACAAAACTATGCAAAATATTTGAAGGAAAGAATGAAGTGACTATCTTGTGTTTGCAATCACAATTATACTCTTTAAAATTTCATAGTGGATAAAGTATAGAACTTTACCTCCAAAGGATAGTTGAATTAATAGCTAAATTACTGACTTTAGAAGAAAAAATGGAAGACAAGTTTTTTTGTCCAAGTTACATTAAGAGCACTCACAAAAACATTCAAAAATATAGTCACGTCTCTTCAAATCCTAAATAAGACTATATCCTTTGATGAATTAGTTAATGTTCTTAAATAATATAAATATAGTCATGTCTCTTCAAATCCTAAATAAGACTATATCCTTTGATGAATTAGTTAATGTTCTTAAATAATATGAAGTGTAAAATCTAGTCAGAGATGAAATGACTAATATTGTTTTGATATCAAATAAAAATATTTCAAATAATGTTGTTGAGTCAACCCAATATTAACCTGAATGGAGGAAAATATGATGTCACATATGCAATATGGAAGGTTATACCACAAGTTATTGTAAATATAATTCTTTGAATCAAATAATTCAAATGAATAGACCTTTTTAAAGGCTCCATCCAAGAAAATATCAGCCTCAATATGCACCTATACAACAACAATGACCAAAATAAAAAATAAAAAAAGGAAACCTATTTCAAGAAGCCCAAGAAATAAAAAATGAGGATGAAAATGAAATAAGAGATCTTATGGGAAAAATTATAGACAATGAATATAAGGACCAAATTGAGGAAGAGTGTGACAAGAATGATAATACAAATCATTCAAAAAAATCTAAAAGGCTATCTGATCCAAAAACGGCTCACACCTGTCGGCTCCTATTGCAAGAATTGAAAGATACACAAAATGCATACAAGAACAAGAAATTGGCAACAAATTGACAATAAGAAATACGTTTTATTCCATTATATTTAAAGCCAAAATCTAATTACAAGTACATCCCTCTTAGGGATAATCACTTTGATACAATTGTTACAATAGGATGTAATGTTTCCCTCTCAATGGTAGGTGTGATTTCCAAGTGCCTTTCAAGATGATACGAATTGCTCTAGGGTGTCGATGACCCTCTTCTCCACGATTAGAGACATTTGTTGCCTTGCATCCCAAAACCCTGTTAGTCCTAGCGTTCAATAAACAACAATAAACATTAACAGCAAAGGAGGCCTCTCTTGATGAGGTTTTTAAAGGGTGCTTGCAAAAAATATACATGATAATTAAGAAATCAAGAAAGTGATTCAATGCATGTAAATTGATCTAAATCATGATGATATACCATTAGAAACATGAAAGAAACTAAGATGAATCTATCTAAGCTCCTAATTAGCCAATTGAAGACATGAAAGCATGAAAAATATTCATTATGCCTATACTACAATAATGAAGGGAAATTGCAATTAACTTTTAATTTGTCATTCAAATATCTCTAGAATACTGAATTAAACCTACAGTATGATTAATCTAACCTAGTCTCTAGAATATTGAATTAAACCTATAGTATGATTAATCTAACCTAGTTAAAGATATTACAAAGCAGAGAACAATTAAATCAGGGATTACCCTCAGACCATGGGTCATTCAAGCGGTGGGCACTTTTCACCGTGGTTGAGCCTGAAGTAAGTTTACCCTCCAAATTAGGGCCAATTCTCTGATTCTCCTTGCCAAATTGATGGTCAAGGGTCGCCTCTATGTCCTCTAATAGATTTGGCAATTAAATTGCTCAGTGAGTGCATGGATTGCACGGATTAGTGTTTCTTGGCTCTTCTATCCTCCTAGGACCTCCATGGTAATGTGATCTTCAATTGGGTAGCAAAATTATTCCTATCAATGTATGTGAATGATTATGCAATTCGATAGGGCTTCACTGCTCAATTGATTATGCTTATCTCTCTCTTTTCCCTAATTTAGAGGGGGATTATATAGCAATTGCCAAGGGCTAGGGGTGGCTTCATGAGGAAGCCTAGATCAAGATTGGGTGGTTGAGCTTGTTGGATGGAAGGATCCAGAACCTTCCTCACTCAAACCACTCCAATACGCAACCAATTGGCCATTGCAACCGATTTTGGGTAGGATGAAGGCCAACTGACCCTGAGTCCTGACCATGGCTAACAGGTGCGGTCAGCTCTACTAACCGTGGGTGTCAGCATTGGCTAGAATTGACTAGGTAAAGGTACCCAAATGAGTGGTAAAAACCATTGCTATACCTTGGTATCCATCCAATGTCTTCCATGTGGTCTTCTAGCATGTCCCATATGAGTAGTTACCTTGGTATGATGTATTTTAGGTGTCTACAGATGCCCCTTTTGAGATGCGTTGTGAGATCAAACAACGTTGAGCAAAAATAGATCTCCTAAAATGATGTCATAGGTTGGATGATGATCATTAGTCTGATCAACATTAGATGCCCAAGTCCTACAAATAGGATGCGTATCCTAGAATCATTGCTTCCAACTCGATGAAAGGCTTAATTTGAAAGGGTTTGCACTTGTCATTAGGCATTCGGGTAGCTTTGGTGCTACAATAGGAGTTAGGCCTATATAACCGAAAGGAGGAGAGCTACAAAAAAACTATCATATATGCTATTTACCCCAGTAGAAGGGTAATCTTATGATAGTATTTGGCAATGATTCGTAAGACGAATGCAATTTTGACAAGATCTAGGAATCTACAATTAAGGGACCTTATGTTGACTTTGATTATAATTTGATATTATGACTACCCCTCAAGCGATGATTCGATGAGGGTAATGACAATAAATGAAGCGACGAGGTTGCTTGACCACTATGAATGATCTTGAACAAAGTAATATTTAGTATTTGAATACTTGGCAAGGCCTAATCAACTATGATTGCAACTATTAATAGTAATTGCCTATTTCTATCCCATGGAGTGGTCTAGCCATGAAGGCCTTCTTAGGGAATCAAAATTAAAGAAATCTCGATTAGGCATGTGTTGAATCATATTATCGATGATATGCTAAAAATATCATAGGAGAATTACGATGAATATCTCGTTCCCCTGGAGTAGTCCGGTCGTCAAGGCCTTTTTAAGGATTGAAATGAAACATAGTAATTCTATGATGATGAATTTACCCCAAATGTCCTTATGGTAATTTACTCATCTTATCGGATTGCATTGAGCGCAAGTCACTACAACCGCCAAGTGTATAGGATAAATGACTGAATACGAGACACATTTGAATTTTGATTTATTTGATTTTTTTTGTTTTTTTGTGAATTTTGAATTTGTTTTATTGGTTAGGAGGTGCAGCGCTCCAAGAAAGGATTTCCATAGCGACGACCTCGGTTGAATGTACTTTATTATCTCAGCCATATTTTTTGTTTTACCTTATGATGACATTTTCCCATGTTGTTGTGCTTTGTTTGGCTCATTCTGCTTATTTTATATTTTCTATAGCAATTTTGATCTGGTGAAAAAATTTAATTTGAGCTTTTAAGACTCTCAATGATGGGAATTATGAGTATTTATTATAGTTTGTTGACCGTGTCTTCCAGAAGCGGTGGTAAAGTCTAATTTCCTTGATCGCAACTTAGAGCCACGATCGCAAAACCCTAATTCGGGGATCACGATTATCAGACGCGAT
Source organism: Wollemia nobilis (assembly GCA_028583015.1). Classification (NCBI taxonomy): domain Eukaryota; kingdom Viridiplantae; phylum Streptophyta; class Pinopsida; order Araucariales; family Araucariaceae; genus Wollemia; species Wollemia nobilis. The sequence goes on from JAQPPZ010014978.1 coordinate 70,736, forward strand.
CCGAACCGAATTTGAAAAATATATAAGGTTTTGATATTTGAAAAAATTCATTATTTACCTGATACTGATAGTAAAAACTAAAAGCTTTGAGAGGTAAACAGTAAAATCTAACACGGAACACTATCGCAAACTCGACTTGCTCACTCTACACCCACCCAGATGGTAGACCAGTCAGAGGCTTCGACCAGTGGAGGAGCCAGTGCCACTAAGGTAACTCGATAACTGATACCATGTACCTAATTACCAGATTAAAATTAACCACACTAAAAAAATAGGTTAACGAACCTCACTAAACTATCGGTAATGAACCTCACCCTAGTTAGGTTTAGCATAGGTTAGGTTAGAGGGGAGGGTTTTAATTTTTAGGGCTTAATTTGGGAGGGAAATGACCTTTGAAAAGGTCAAACTCCCTAGCCATGGGTGGTAGACATAGTTCCCAATTGGCAGATTAGGGATCACGGCTATCAGCCACGACAAGATTTAAATCCCAATAGTCACTTTTTTTATCGTTGCGTCGATCGCGGTTCTGACTCGTGATGCACAAAATTTAGAAAAAAAATTCAAATTTTTTAATTTTTTTGTGATTTCTTGGCAATTAATGCCATTTAATACATTTTTGAAATGCTTTTTTTTTTATTTTTGATCATGTGTGCACATGTTTTTGCTTTTTTATGAGCTTTTCTTATTTGTTTGTCATTTTTAAATCATTTTTAATTATTTTTTGTTTTGTTTTTATTTGATTGCTTTTACCCAGGCTTTGACCAATAGAGCGAGGGAGACTAATATCCTTCACAACCTACACCACACTCTTACTGACGTGGAGCATGAGTGGTTTTCTATGGTGGGGCTTGGTTACATATTGGATCTCCCCACCATCAAATTTGATTAGTACTACCTGATGCCTTGGCCCGTCGTTGGGATGCATGGACCAATAAATTTCACCTACTAATGGATGAAATGATAGTGACTCTGGAGGATGTCTATCACATCTTCCACCTGCCTATTGATGGTGAGGCCATCACCTCCTCTCCTACTACGGTGAGGAAGGACGTATTTGATGCTATCTTTGGCCAGTAGAGCCATGACATGTAGGGTCGCATCGACCATGGAGACGTCCACATCGAGGAGTGGTTCCAAGTTAGCTTCTTTTCACAATGGGAGGTTGTGTTTATGCATCTAATCATCCAAATAGTCCTCTTGGACTCATTAGGCATGAGGTTCCCTTGGAACCTCCTGGATAGGACCAAATATGTTATGGTTAGCTCGATCGAGTGGCCTTTTATTATGGCGTGGGGAGCACTCTTCTTGCACAACTTTACCACAAGTTATATTAGATCATGCATCACAACGGAGTGGTCATAGGTTGCAGTCTACTCCTACATATTTGGGTATGGCAACACGTTTTGATAGAGCACCCTATCGACTTACCCCTAGAGATCACTACCATCCCTGAGGATCTTCAATGTTATGCATCTTGTTGGCCCTAGGAGTAGGAGGGCTTTAGGATTAGGTCTCATGTAGGAGACCTAGATCACTACATCGATCAATTTACATAACTCTGCCCTCAACAAATATAATGGCAATCGTACATGGACTATCCAACCTGGATAGAGGTGAATAGATACCTACATTAGGTGTGCAGAGATAGATGGATTATTGATCGAAAGGCTAACATACGTGAGTACCAACACTACTCTCATGTACTGAGGTAGTTTAGGATCTAGCAGGATGTCCCAGAGGTGCCTATGATCTACAGATACCTGTTCCTATAGAGGTATCTTACCTGGCCCCAGGTGACTCCACTAGGGGATGTTGATGATGAATTTTAGGAGTCGAACCTGATGGATGCAGGCATTACAACTAATTATGAAGGGTGGTGGTCTAAATTCCAATGGCACAAAGAGGGTCCTCTAGACCAACCAGTTGATGGATTTGTAGCAGAGGGTGCAAAGGTGGACCCTCGTGGGCGTAGGACCCACCAAAGGACAAAGGGCACATGGGGCACAAGGGTCGTAGTAGAGGAGGGTCCATAGGTAGAGGTAGAGGAGGAGGTCTCCAAGGAGGGTGAGGCACATCCTAAAAATGAGGTAGGGTAGCTGAGAGCATATGTTGCCAATCTCTAGAGCTATATTGGGAGACTTCACACCCATATCCTACATAAGGATACTTTGATTGCCACTCTAGGGGTGAATCTAGCTCACGGTCAAATACAATGGTGTGGATACAAGGAGGAGAGGGCAACTATCTAGGCACAAGTGGCCATAGTAGACACCCATATTAGGTAGATCATTGGTGAGCATGATATGTTGTAGGCACAGCTAGGTGCAGCGACCCTTGAGAAGGACCCACTCAGGGTGGTGAGGGGAGATCCCTCATCCTCACAGGTTATCATGGCACCTCTTGTAGTACCATCTACTTTAGTGCCAGTAGGTTTTGACTCGATGGTAGATATCAAGAGGCTACGTACCCTCGTGGAGGAGGGTAATGAGCAGCACACAGTGGATGTAGCTCGCAATGCCCATCTGGAGGGTATCATCAGGTTGCTAGGTGGGCAGGTTTCAGAGAGGACCACTACTATAGGGTCACACTAGAGTAGGACCAAGACTAGGGAGATAGGGTAGTCCAGTACATGATCCAGTCGAAGGATGCATACACTAAGCACAGTTGGTCTAGGTCGAGCACAAGATCCACAGTATGACCCACAACAAGTTCTACAGTAGGCCCTATAGCAGGCCCTTAGGGATAGGGCTGAGCGAGGTAGATATTCCTCCAATGCAGGGGGATCAGGGGGTGTAGGCCAGAGCTAGCATAGTGCCATAGCATAGATTTTGCTACTTTTTGTACCATTTTGGTGTAAAGTCTAAGGACCTACACAGTTGTAGCCTGTGGGTATTTTGATGTACCCCACTATGATGTACACTTGACACACACACACACACACACACACACACACACACACACACACACACACATACATATATATATATATATATGATATGATAGTTCATCTCATTACATGTGTACTTTATTTTTGGTATTTTATGTTTTATGTTATGCATATTGATGTAATGCGTTCTTGATTAAATGTTATATGATGTGATGTATGGATGACATGCACTAGATAGCTATGTGATAGATGATTTAGATGCTATGAGTTATGTATGCATATGTACTACTTATGATGGATGCATTATGAATGCCATATTTTGATGTTACATGCATGTATACTTTGCTTCACTTGTATCTATTTAGTTTATACTGCTATGACATAATTTATGCCATGTATTAAATTATGTCATGTATGTACTACATGTATTTATTTGTTTCTTTGATAATGTGTTTGTAAAATGGACATATATGCTTTAATCACTTAAAACATAATGTATGCAATATGATTTTTAATCAATATAATGGATGACACCATAGAATGTATAACAATCATGGATTGTAGTTGCTTTATAGTTTTGTGAAAGATAGTTCACCCATATGTGAGATGCAATTATTTATTGTTTTTTGTTCATAAGATTTTTTAAAATAAAAGAACATGGATAACATAGTCAGTGGTCATCTAAACATAATTTCTGACATCCATCCGGTATCTAACATATATTACAAATAATTCTAAGAAACAAACTCTCATAAAAGGATTTGATGTTTTGATGATTGCATTAAAAATTGGTTGCTGCTATTTGGGAATTTTTGAGGTTTTCCATGAGACTCAAACACCCTAGTTGACTTATCAAAAGTTATATACTGACCATACTAGAATTATGAAATATAAGTCTTTCGCTAGGATAGGCCCTAACTTTTTATTATCCTTGTGTGTGAAAATGAGTATTTTAAGATAAGGCATAAGCATACTCTGATGTCAGGCGGGATTCTTTCAGCCCATTGCTAAGATTGAGGATCCGCAAATGTTTATCCAATCCTAGGTTTAGATTTTAGTTGGACTAGACCACTAGGCGATACAGGACACTTGAAGCTAGCTCTTCCACATTCAAACATTTGTATGCACAAAAGTAGGATTCTATTGTATCAGACATATCGTCATGCGTAAGGTATAATAGTGCTGGCAATTCCAGGAATTCAAGCTCGCTCTCTTCTTTTATTCAATTTTTTGGGATACTTGCTCCTATAAAGTGATAAAAATCACTATTTATTTTGTACTATAGTGACAAGAATCACTATTTATTTTGTACTTTCCTTTTTTTCTCTTTTTCTTTCTTTATTTTTCTTGAGAAAGGGATTTGATACTGATTTTATTTTCTTTGTACAACTTGATCTTCATTTGATTTGACTTTCTGGGATTTACATTTTGTACTTTGATTTAGAAACTTCCTTTGGGGATTTTTCTTTGGGGAACTGTTTCTAGGATATCAATCTAGGATATTGATCATATGATATCAATATGGGATATCAATCTGGGATGTCGATCTACAATATAGATCTAAGGTATCAATATGGAGGATTGATCTAGGATATCACTTTGGGATATTGCTTATTTTAATGTAAGAAAGGGATTCTGGGTAGGGAATAAACCTATCCTTTTGCCAATTGCCAATATTTCCTGTATTGTCTGCACAGAGGGATAAGCAAGAATAAAATTTTCACCTCAGGATACCTGGTCCTACTTCGTAGCTTTCATATTCCCCTAGTCCTTATTAGGATTGTTTAATTTGTTGATTAGTGATAGAATTTTGATATGCTAAGGGCTATACACACTAGATATCATCTACAAAAGCAAATCAAGCTTTTTATCAACTCTTGAGAAGACCTCTAGGTATGGTTGAATGACCAAAAAACCCTAGTATATTCTTCATAGAAAAAATTGGGGTTGTGTTGAAAAACACAATTACTCACAAGGGTGATAAATGGATGAAAAATATAGTGCATAGATGCATGGTTGAAACACAAACGTGGTGTCATTTATAAGTTTGTGAACACAATCTATTCTAATGCAAGCACGTCAGATTAATATGTCTAATGCAATGCAAAGGTGAGATGCATATGGAAAATGTAATGCAATGATTTAAATGAAATGCACTAGTTGCAACATGAAATGCAAATGTTTTTTATTTTTGATATTTTTCTAATTTTTTTATGGATTTTAACATTTTGACCAAGGGATTTTTGAAAACCATTAGAGCCTTTTGGGATTGACCAAGTGGTTTTGAGAAACCCTTGGAGCCTTTTGGGATTGACCAAGCGGTTTTGAGAAACCCTTGGAGCCTTTTTTGAATGACCAAAGGGCTTACAGATGCCTTTGGAGCCTTTTTTGAATGACCAAAGGGCTTATAGATGCCTTTGGAGCCTTTTTAGTATTTAGGCATAAAACACTTTAAGATGAAGGATATTAAGAGGCTCAGGCTCTTCAACTCCTCCAAGCGATGTCATGTGATATGTCCCAGGTACAATCTTCTCTGAGATCATATAAGGACCTAACCAGTTAGTCGTGAATTTGTCTTGCATTACTAGCGATAAATTTGAGTTTTTTTATTCTCTTTCAACATAAGATCACCAACCTCAAAGTATCTCAAATGGAATTTGCTATTATAAGCTCATTTTAAGTGCTCTTGATAAATGCGAAGGTGTTTGAGGGTATTCACATGACGTTCATCAAGTAGCATCAATTGATCTAGGTGAGCTTGCCACGTAGTTTCATCATCAATGAACTCTTTCAATACAACACATAGCGTTGAAATCTCCAGCTCTAATGGCATAATGACCTTAGTGCCATATACTAATGAAAACAAAGTTTCCCTAATGGGTGTTCAAATACTAGTCCTGTAAGCCCATAATGAAAGGGGCGGTTGTATGTGCCAATCTTTGTGGTGCTCTTGTACCATCTTTTTCAATATGATGAACACTATCTTATTTGAAGATTCAACTTGTCCTTTTTCTTACGGATAATATGGAGTTGCAAAACTATTTTTGATTCTATACTTAGACTTAAAATCTCTCATAGTTTTGTTCTTAAATGATGTTTCATTATCCAAAACTATCTTGGATGGTATCCCAAAATGACTTATGATATTGGTGATTATAAAATCAGCAATACACGCTCCAATTGTCATTGTTAAGGGAATGGCTTCCACCTATTTAGTAAAATACTCAATAGCCATAATAATGAAAGTATGCAAGCCTGATGATGGAGAGATATTACCAATGAGATCCAATCCCCATTGAGAAAATGACCAATCCACTTGAATGGGTTGTAATACCTATGATGGCAAGTGCATAATATTAGCATGATGCTGACATTTAACATATTTCTTGACATACACATTACAATCCTTCTCCATAGTTGGCCAATAATAACCCATGCGAAGGATGCACTTGATGATAGCCATGTCACTTAAATGGCCACCGCACGTATTGTCGTGAGCTTGCAAAATTGTCCAAGATGACTCTTGGAGCTCAAGAAAATGAAGTAGCACTCCATCGTAGCTTCTACAGTACAGGATGTCTACTAAAAAGACATACTTTATCACTATATATTTAAATGTGCATTTTGCATCATGCAATAATCCCTGAGAGATTACACCAAGTCTAAGGAAGTCATGTATCTGTGATGTCCAGTTATGATAAGATTTAGCTTTGAATGACAAGACATCATGTTCCCCCTATGGTTCTACATTTGCAAATGCAGACTAGTAAAAAACCCTGTGATGAATGGTAGTACCACTCCCCATCGGATCCTGTGAGATCAAATATCCCCAGGATGCTCTCTTGAGAAAGTCTCTTGCTCTGTAGAACAATTCATGATTTGGTTCTACATGAATCATGTTGATTGACTCTTTGTTATCCAACGCTTTGCACTGCACAAAAGAATGTGACAATGTTTTTACATGGATGTTAGTGAAATCAATGGATGGATTCTGAGGGATTAGAGATCCCAAATATGCCATTGTTTTTGCAAATATATTGGATGAACGAGGGATTACCTCGATGTCGTACCATTCCAGTTGAGCTAGATAAATGATAATAATATCATTGTAAGCTTTCAATATTAGACATAGACATTGAAATAATCCCTTAAATTGGTTCACAATGAGAAGGGAATCACCAAAGATATTTAGCCTTTTTATCTTCATGGTGACAACTATTTGGAGACCCAAAATAGGGCTTCATATTCATCATTGTTTTTAGTGCAAGGAAAGTCCAGTTTGAATGACAAGGGCATTGGAGCACCATGTGGCATGAACAATACTATTCCTGCACCACCCCCTTGCTCACACTTTGAACCTTCAAAGAACAATGTCATATCAGCTTTGTTATCCGATTCCTCGGGTTCAGGTGCTTCTGATAAGGCAAATACTTCATCATCAGGAAGCTCTATGGTGAGGGGCCTACTATTTTTGAGAGGTGACTCAACCAGTTCATCTACTATGACTTATCCCTTAATGGAATTTTGGCTTATGAATTCCAGATCAAATTTTGTCAATAGCATGATCCACTTCACAATATGTGTATTATGATATGTATTTCTCATCATATACTACAAAGGATTTTTTTGGATATGACATATGTCGTATGACTCAACATATAGTGTCGTAATTTCTTTATATCGAATACTACTGCTAAACATATCTTTTCAACGTATACATATCCTAGCTCATAACTCACCAAGGTTTGGCTAATATAATATATGGCATGCTCTTTGTCTTTCACATTCTTTTGGGCTAACATAGTTCCTAGTGCAAAGTCGGTTTCCGATATATATAGCAAAAATGGCACATCTAGCCTTGGTGGAGCTAGCACTGGTGGCATTTCCAGGTATTGCTTAATCTCAGCAAAGGTTGCTCAACAGTCCTCATCCCAATTGAATGGGACCCCCTTGTATAGAAGTAGATTCATGGGTCGACATTTATTCGATAACTGTGCGATAAATCACTTTATGGATGCTAATTTTTCCTATAGGCTTCTTAATTATTTGATGTTTGTGGGGGACGCATTTCTAAAATAGCCTTGACCTTTGCTAGGTCAACTTCGATGCCTCATTTTGAAATTATGAATCCTAAGAGATTTCCTAAAGTTATGCCAAATACGCACTTCTTAGGATTCAACTTGACATTATGCTCTATCAAGTGATTGAAGACCTTCCTTAGGACCTCTGCATGCTTAAAATGCAATAATGACTTTGCCAACAAGTCATCAATGTAATCCTCTAGGATCTTATGCATATAGTCATGAAAAATATATGTCATAGCCTAATGATATGTGGCACCAACATTCTTAAGGCCAAATGGCATAGCTTTATAGAAAAATGTTCCCCATGGTGTTATAAACACGGTTTTATGCTGGTCTTTGGGCTTAATCCAAATTTGATTGTAACCAAAAAAATCGTCCATTAAGGAGGGCATTTCATGACCTGCAGTGGTGTCTACAAGAGCATTGATATTCGACAACAAAAATAAATCCTTTGGTGTTGTCTTATTTAGGTCTCTAAAATTCGTACAAATACGGATCCTTATATCAGGTTTTTCTATAAGCACCATGTTGGATACCCATTTCGGATAGTCGATGGAGATGACAAAATCTATGTCCAACAACTTTTGCAACTCGTATTTAACCATTAAGGCTATTTTTGGATGCATATTTCTGAGTTTTTTCTTGATTGGCTTCTTTTATAGATCTAGCGAAAGGTTATGATTAACCAATTTTGGATCTAGAATCGACATGTCTTTGTAAGTCCAAGAAAAGAGATCATGTCTCTCTCTCAGTAGAAGGATGATGTTGGCACACTTATCAGGAGTTAAAGTCTCCCCAAATTTAACCTTCTTTATATTGGTGGGATCATTATCAATATCCACTTCGAAGGTTTCTTCTACTGACATATGGGATCCCTCCTCAAGCTGATGAGGCATAGAGATCAAGTGTATGTCATCTAATGGGTTTATAGGTTCCTCATTGAAATCATCCTCAGCATGATAGAAATCATGTGCATAACCTGGTGCAAAGTGAAAAGGTTGTAGCATTTCTTCCTTAGGGAAGAAATCTTCAAGCTCTAGAGGTGAATCAACATGATCCCAATCAATAGCATCTACATTTAGAGGCAACGGTTTGGACGGATCAACTGTATTATGGAGTGGAGTGGTCAAATGAATGGATATCATGTTGATGGAATGGATCATGTCTCCAGGACCACATGCAAGTAACTCAACATTAGCAAAACTTCCATCCCTAAGATGTGGTTCTAAGGGTATTGGGATCTCCGTATCTAGTCTGTGAACAGACTGTTGAATGGGATCATTGGGCTCAAGGAGGTCCATGTATGTCGGTGGATTGGGAAACACCATATGATAAATCACATTAAGACTCAACAATCTCCCCCTGAGACGTAGCTCGAGATTGATCTCTCAGTGCATATCCTCGATAGTGTAAGGTGAATTATGATTACGCTAAGTAGGGAGGTCCTAAATAGGCTCTCTCTATCTCATCTTCATCATCACTATCATGATACAGGTCTTCATCACTACCCACTAGAATCGGGTGATGATCTGAATAAGGTCTCATGTAGGCTATCTCTTGATGGTCATCATCATTATCAAGAGGCTCTTCACTCATGTTCATTGATTCCAGAGATAAAATATGATGCAAGAGTGTAGTTCCTAAGTAGGCCAACTCATTTTCATCCTTGGATTGCTTATTTTTTTAGTATATCTCAACATCATTTTTTCCAAAATTGTAGTCTAGTCCATCACTTTTGATGATAGATACTACATGAACGTCCTCAGAAGTAACTTTTAATTTGGTATCTATAGTTGTGTCTAGGTTTTGGATGTGTATGCCAATATCATCGATAACTCCATGACTTTTATTGTCCAAATTAGCTCTTGGAATGGATTTTGGGCCGGTCTCCACCAATATGTTCGCATGATATCTCTTGGGTGGCTCCATAGTTACACAAGTCACTAGTCGGTTATCCCTCTAAAATGTAGAAGGATTAGGGTGATATGGATTAAATTTAACTTCACCCTAGATTGAGGTATAGACAGTATAAATATGTCATGAAGAGTTTGTCCTATCCTCTGTTGTAAAATCCCAACCTGAACCTATCAGTAGGTAACTGATATTTTGGTTCTATAGGCCTCTTACACCACTGCTCGAATAGTTCGAGACCATAACCATGCCAATGGTAACACTTGAAGTATATCATGATGTGGTTTGGGTTAGAAAGATAATGAACATTCATTATGAATGGTTCATTATTATTCTCATCCATGGGTATGGAATATGCAAACTGGTCTAGCCCTCCATAGATGAAGTTGTTTTGGTTAGGTGGTACCCCCAATGGTTCCACCGTCCCTATGGGAAGGTGATGGACTCACGGTTGGCCCATGTCTTATGCAGTCTTGATAATTGGTGTGAACATAAAATTTTGCATGATGTATTCCCCTAATCTGGTATTAACCAAATGGATGATCACCTGTGGTGTAGATGACCCTTTTGAAGATGTAGGTGAAGCAGGCTGAAGTGCCTCTTCGACTTCTCCTTGAATTTCCTCTACTTCCATGGGAGTAGGGACTTCAATGATGACTGACTTGGGAATTTTCTTTATCTTCTTTTTGCCCACCTTTTTCTTTCAACTTCCTATCATCCTTTTGTATCATGGATGTAGTTGGTCTAGTAGAAGGAGTTGTCGTGTGCTCCGATCGTTGAGATACAGATGTTGTAGGTCTAGCACACACTTCTTTGATTTTACCTCCTAGATATTTTATTGATGACACTGGTCGCACATCTAGGTGCATTGAGGGGAGCACAAATTTCCCTGGCAAATTTTATAGATTCACGTATTTAAAGGGTTCTTCATCCGAAGGCACTATGTGAACCTATCCCTCATGAATGTATTTGATATATTGATGTAAAATAGAAGGGATGTAATGCATCTCTCTGATCTAAGGCCTCCCTAGAAGTATGTTATATTGCATAGCACCTTCGATTACATGACATATCACTTGGATGGTCTTAAGCCCTACTTGGATAGGTAGGACTATAGTATCGACCGTTGAGCATAAGACATCATTGAAATCTCTCAATGTGAAGGTAGAAGGGATGATATGTTTCTTGGGTAACTTCAAGTGATTTAACACCTTGGTAGTTATGATATTTATTGAAAATCCCATGTCAATCAAAACCTACTTGAACGGTTTATGATTCACACATGCAATGATATGTAGTGGTGGGTCTGCTATAATAGTGGAAACTAATTTGACTTCGTGGTCATGAAATTAAATGATCGATTCCTAACACTGTTGCACATGCCCCATTAAGTGTGTAAATGCTTCAGGATCCTGAGGTTGCACTTCTATGGATCTTAATATGACTATGATCATCTCCCTATGCTTAGGATACTATTGAAGTAGCTCATAAATTGACAACTTTACTGGAGTTTTTTTGTAGGTTTTGGACCAAACTACTCCTGATGGTCACCATCGGTCTAGTTGGTGGACCAGGCACATGTTGGGCTGGCCTTGGATGAGGCATAGCTTGGACTCTAATAGGCACTGGAGGTTGATTTGGTCATTAATAGCTCACATTTCTTGTGACAATATTGACCATTTCGATGAACCCCTAGTTTGGTGGTTTGATGCATACTTGGTTGACTTGGCCAACATTATTCTTTGGCCCCTCATGATTTGGAAGAGGATTTTTGTAAATCCCCATATTTTTATTGTCAGACACTTGTGGATTATCGATAAGAAGCATACCTATTTAGATCATATTTTGCACAAGATATTTGAAAGACCAGCATACCTCAATGTCATGACCTTTCGATCGGTGAAAGATGCAATATTGATCATCCTTATCGCCCTTAGGCTTAGGCTGATTAGGGTCCATTAACTTGACTTCAAGTAAGTTTATAGCCTTTGCCTCATATAACTGATGAAAAATTAACGCCAAGGACTCTGATAAATGAGTGAATACATGAGGTGGACATTGTTCCTTATTTTTACCCTTATAATTGTTTTTGCACTGCTCATATTGCGTAGGAGGAGGTTGGGCTTGATAGTTTTGCTTTTGCTACCTTTTATCCCTTTTTGAAGGTTTAACACCACCTGATTAACATGGGACGACTTGGCCTGTTGTCTCTCAGTGCTTTTCTTATGCTCTTTCTTCTTATTCTTGAGCTTCAATTTACCCTCCTGTAACTTGATGTCCTCTATCACCTTGGCTTGCACCAAAGCCTCTTCAAATATTTGGTATTTCTACAACTGTAGCAATAACAAAATGTGTTTGGCACAACTCTTCATGAACATTCACGTTAATTCAGAGGATGGGATGGAGAATGGTAGCTTTGCCATCATTTTGCTCCATCATTTTCCATAATCCATCACTGGCTCATCATCATGTTGTGTTAGAGCGACTAGGTTGGATAAGTTTACCTTCTTCTTGACATCGAAGGAGAAGCATTCAAGAAATGCATCAACCAATTGTTTGAAGCTAGTGATGATGTGCCTCTTTGATTGGTTGAACCACTCTCGAGCTAGACCTGAGAGGGTCGTGATGAAGGTGCACAGGAGTAAAGCATCATTGCTCTCAATATGAAAGCACATATCTAGAAAACTAGTCACGTGCTCCTATGCGTCTTCCTCTCCTTGAAACTTTTCTAGTCTAGGCATATTGAAATGCTTAGGATATGTTGGAATAGGCACTAATTTGCATAGAGGTTCATTATAAATTTTGTTCAAGGTAGGCTTTTGATAAGCCATTTCTTGCTTCTCTATGGCTTGGACCTTCTTCTCTAAGGTCTTATAGGCTTATGAGGAAAGAAACTCCTCCTCTCAAGATTGCCTTGGAGGTGCCCTCAGAGGCATATTCTTCCATGGTCGAGATGGGAACTAGGCTCACCCTCCTCCTCGAATTGGGATATTTCTATATACTTTTGTTCTAATTCCTCTCCTACTTCATTCTCATACTGCCTATGCTCATGTTGTTCAGATGTTGGATGTCGATCTCTATGCTGAGTTGTATGGCGAGTATGTGTGTATATGTTCTCAGGGTGTAACTCGAGTTGTGAAGCCACTTGTCTATCGACATGCTCCCTGATCTCACTTTGAGGAGGTAAACCAGTGCTAGCCAATTGATCCTCTCTCTCTACACACTCCTAATAGGGTATGTGTTGTTCACGCATGCGTTGTTCATATAATTTCTATCTTAGGAACCTTTGCTTCTAAGAATTCTCGTTTTTGAGGCACTCCTCTATGTGAACATCCTCCAACTGATCTTGAAGAACTTTTCATCTCTGTTATAACATTAGTCTATGAGCTCTATCAACATGATCGATCATCTGAGGTCTCTGGTGAGTACGCTCTGTTCGAGTGACTTTATGGGTATGTCCTCCAATGGACTGATTTGCCACACTCTTGCCTCATTCTGTAAAGACAACATTCATGTCAAGTTGTCTCCTATACTCAGTGCCTGCATGCGATGCAAGAGCACACATATCTCGAGAATTCTTAGAGCACTCTCTATGTTCTCGGGTAGTCCTAATGGTGCTTGTGCTACACTCACTCGTAGGTTGAGAGGTGTAATAACCCAAGTCAACTCACTTGGTTTCAAGTGTACTCAAAAAGGGTAAATAAAAAAAAATTAGTTTCTTTGCCAGCCTCATCAGTTTTACATCCAGATAAGCATGCTTATTCTTTACGAAACTCATTCCACTGCAGACAAAATTTTCCGCAAAGGTGAGATTGGCCAGATATCAGTCTACATTACCTTGTCACACTACCACTCCTTCCTGAGTACCCACATATATTATGGTGAGGGGTTTTCCTACTTCAGGGCCCATATCACCTGAAGCTTGAACGCATATTTCCCCATATCTCGTAGCTTAATTTTTCTCATATCTTCTATGAGATATTAGCGTGGCATGCCAGGGTGGATGACAATTCACTACCCTGAATTGTATCATGAGTTTGTCTTACCTTGACCATACCCCAGAAGTCTTATTTCTACGTAAGCCCATATCATTACATAGATTTCCATAAGACTTCCTACCCGGATTCTAGATGGGTTAAGTCTAAGATTTATGCCCATATCATAAATCTTTTAAATCTCCTCACATCACTGGAGCTTGACTTAACCAATTATATTGAGAGCTCTCCTCCTTATCTATGGCTGGAATTATGAATGTCTCCCCACATGTAGGTTGTCTGCCCATAACCATTTTAATAATTAAATTGTCTTCCCACAATTATAATCCATTAAGATTTGTATGCCAAGTTTGTATTATTTTCCTTTATTATATATACGTTGTCTGCCCACAACCTTTTTAATAATTAAATTGTCTTCCCACAATTATAATCCATTATGGTTTGTATGCCAAGTTTGTATTATTTTCCTTTATTATATATACATTGGGAATCATCTCAAGATATACCACTATTTAAATAATATTGTCTAAAGCTAAGCACAAACCATTTATATATTATCTAAGTATATCCAATTTAAAATTTCTAATCTAATTAAACCATAGAACATTTTTTTTTAAAGTAAGTCTTAATATAAACTAGATATATTCGTGAATACTAAATACCACCCTATACTAAACATTAATCAAGTTATTCTAAAATAACATTTTATATCCAAAAGTAAAACTTAAATAGAAAGCCAAACCTCAACCAATACTTAGCTTTGCTCATCTAAGACTTATCTATTTTTCTTTAATACAAGTAAATTTATAAACTCCTTTGGCCAAGTTTCCAATACCTAATAATTCTCTTGTGAGGCTTCCACCTTATTATCAAACGTTATCCCTAAATTAGATATAATCTCCATCAATGCATAACAAGCAAAAGTTAAACTAAAACCAATATTAAGAATTTCATTTTGCCCCTACCTTCAGGAGTCTGCCCTAAAACGTACTTATGGTTGCTTTGGTTTTTCCAAATTGTTGTCTTCATTTTAAAGTATGAGCCCTAATGTTTACACATTCAATTCCTCTTAGAATCCAGCATTGCTTTCCCAGATGGCAACCCTAAACCAATTTTATAAAGATAAATTATTTTACAGTTTATATGGCTTATTAAACCTATTTATACTTTCTCCTTTCATGAATCGTTTAAATGATGGCTTTAATAATGGCATGTACTTTACCTGAGCTTTAGTATTTATATTGTTAATAAAAGAGTTTATAAAATGATAGGTTTCCCTACTGCTCAGACATACTCTAGTGTCTTATTACTTAATATTTTAAGCTTTAGTATTTTTATTGTTAATAAAAGAGTTTATAAAATGATAGGTTTTCCTACTGCTCAGACATACGCTAGTCCGTGTGTCTTATTAGCGTATCTTATTACTTAATATTTTAAGCTTTAACCACAATATTTACAAGCTAAGGTCTTTCCACGGACATCAAAGACGTCATACCCATAGTGATCTCGATGGCGGTGCTACGGATAAGGACTAAATTATTCTCAAAGGGTACTCTAGTAAAATATTTAGGTTAAACACCGCCAGAAAGAGCCAAAGTAGAAAAAAACAATTCGTTGCAGTTCTTCATAATTCAGTAATCATTAACAGAAAATAATTCTTTAAAACCTAATAGTTACCTTCCGAAGTTTCATCATTTATATGGATTTAGCTTTTCTAAAAATAAAAACTTAAGTATTCACCCTGCACAAATTCAAGCTAGATAAAAATGTGTGTTTTGGATTGAAATTAAATAATTTTCAAATGATGAATGAGGAAGAATTTTTCTAAATTGATTAAATGACCAACGCCAGAGCATTCTACTATGTACCAACCCTAGAAATGGGCTTCCATGTGTTGACGACATGTTCTAACCCTAACCCTAACTTGAGGCTACATTTCCTCTATTTGAGACTATACCAAACACTGTATGGTTATTTATTATATTCACTAACACTTGACCTCGGAACTTCGTTTGTCCCAACCTGTACAATCCGAAGAATTTAGTTTTATTATTTTCTATTTTAAAAATTGTATTTAATAAATATATTTTTCTCTACATCTATTGCAAACTATATATTTTCTATCACATTTATTTATTTATTTTTTTTTGCTATTCACAACAACTATAACTTAAATCGTAACAACATATTCTTCACATGTAGATTTCTTTTTATTCTCCACATCCACTATTAAAAATTTATAAAGTATTCCCATATCAATAACCTAACGTATTAGAGACTAATCATAATTCCATAAAATTGTTTATTAATTTCTTTTCTCTATTACTTTCAAAGAAAAACACAATGGTTAATACCATTCCCACCATACTCTTCGTTTACATTTTCTTTACCCTAATCATAATTATGCTAAATTCTAAAAATGCAACTTTTATATATATAATATATAGTTGAATCTTTTCTACCTTCTAACCTACTGCAGCACGGCTTTCTTTAGATATACATGAATTTTGATTTTCTAAACGAACTTAGAGGCCTAAACTCCTGAAATGGCGCTTGGGAACAGCATTACGAGGCATTGGGCATTTCTTAAGACTCAGTAGGAGGTGTTATGTAAGACACTTTTGCTTGGCACGTCCACGACCAAAAATAAGAACTTAGTTTACCAACTCAACCATAAGGGTCTTGAATTCCAATGCTTCTGTCCAACGCGTACCCCATATCAAAACCATAACGCCTACAAGGAGTCTCATCCAGTCAAAATAATTAAGAAAGCTATATGACGTTTTTATTTATCCACAATAGCGGAGTGGGAGAACAAGTTAAGCAACTGTTGCACAGGGTATGTGGTTCCGGGTCCTTAATTGTACAGCTAAAACATTGGCAGGACTTCTTTTGGTTAGACGAACTCTGAGCTTCATTTAAATGTATTGTTTTTTAAATGCATTCCCATAAGAAAGGCGTTTTTTAATAAGTTTTACATTGAAATATATATAACTCTCACAGATATACCAAACTATTGCTTACATATGAAGGACTGTTAGGAAACATAACCTATTAAGTAATCTTTTGCCTATTCTTTTACTATATATAATGAAGAAAAACAAAATTCAGAACATATAACAGAGCTGTTAGGAAAACCCCTTTTAATAAAAATTTTCTATTTCTCACAACGTTTTCAGGTAAACCAGGTTCCTAAATACAATTTAGACTTACATTCATATCCTATCGTTACATTTCTGAAACAGCATATCAAGGAAGAGTTTTTTTTTTTTTAAAAGAAAAGAATAAAAACTCGC
Source organism: Wollemia nobilis (assembly GCA_028583015.1). Taxonomy (NCBI): domain Eukaryota; kingdom Viridiplantae; phylum Streptophyta; class Pinopsida; order Araucariales; family Araucariaceae; genus Wollemia; species Wollemia nobilis. The sequence goes on from JAQPPZ010014978.1 coordinate 87,909, forward strand.
TACGCAATCAGCATGAGAACCAATATTTTAATAGTGAGCTTCTAAAGGAATAAAATGAAACCTTCTACAATCTATTGTTCTCAGCTCCGGACATTCAAGTCTCAATTGAGTTTTTACTTAACTCACTGTGTCAGATTTCTCGTTCCACTGCACGTTCTCAAGGTTATTCGATGTTTTTCCAGAGTCAGAGCGGTCGTCTAATATGTATGCAAACTTAGCTATTGGGCATGCACACCAATAAAAATTCAAAGAAAATTCTAACAATGCCCACCATCTATATAATTTTTTTTTTTCCTAGATAATGCAACTATAATAATTAATATTAAAGATTGGTTTTCAGGTGAGCTAGTTTGAGTGCTTTGTTCAATCTTTCACAATCTATACTCTAGACTCAGCCAGACTCCACTTTAACTATACAGAATTTGAGAGCACCTGCGGATGCTATCTCATTCTCCGTCCTCTACTGCACTTTCGTTACCCCCAAAATACCACCCATCCTTCCATTTTTCCCCCTTAATATAAGGGAATGTCTCCAATAGTCCATTTACAACTGTCAACAGCGCATGTTAAACTTTCGCCAGGTCGTAGAAAATGGCCAACACATCCTCAATTCGAATGTCCGTTTAATATTAAAAATCTTTAATATAAAATGGATCAAATTCTCATTATTTTATTTTAATATCCTTTTATGACCATAGTATTGGTTATGTTTAAAGTAATAGTAATTTATAATATATATATATATATATATATATTTTTTTAATTAATACTTATTATTAAATATTTTCAAATTTTATAATTTTTATTTAATTTATTATTATATATATATTTTATTATATTTTTATTTATTATTTTCTTTTAATTTATTTATAAAATCAGACAAGCAACCTATAGATGCATTTATATAAAATGCAGCTACATGGGCCGCTGGTGGGCATTGCCTATAGGACTCACTGCTCCATAATGTGGTGAATACTTCATCGCTCATCATTCCTTGGACTTACCTAGAGCCGAATACCCTTTTGGAAGAGGAAGTCCCAGCTCCGAGCCACATCCAACAAATAATAACTATTCCTGCATCCATATTGATATTAGTAGTACTTTACCCTTGAAGATGATATAAGCAATAATAAGCACAGCAGCTTGGGTTGTTACAAGAGGGTGCAGGCATAGGCTTATATCCTAGATTCCCTAGGACTCTGTCTAGACTGTCCAATTGTTTGCTACACCATGGGTCATGAGGCGGCATACCATTTGCTCCCACTTTGGATATATCTATGGTGAACTTAGAAGGTTTACCCCTATAAGGAGTTTGTGCAGGCCTATGCTTTGAAGAAACCCTCTCTGTTCACCCCTAAATGGGCAGATCTTGGACTTGTCTATACTCTTACGGTTGAGGTCATGAGCCTCCCTTAGATATAGGTCGAAGGGGTACCAATATGGATCCCTTGATGACATATTCTTTAGTTGAACCCATGGATACCCGTGGAATGTAGTCACGGTAAATTCTACCATGTGCGGAACCCTCATGTTGGGAAGTCCCATGCTCTGATCTGTGTCTAGAGGGATGTCTAGTGCTTCCTCTAATCAGGGTATTCTCGATGGAATTCCCTCATGTAGAATTATCCCCTCTAATACTCATTAAATGATGTCCAAGAGGATTCAATTATTGAGGGCATTCCACATCGTGTTGTGCACGGAGCTTGGGCTTCAATCTCAGGTCTTTGACCAGATCGACCCCTCCGTGTTTGCACCATTATGTATCCTATGTCTAGATTTAACTTTTATTAGCATGCAAAGAATACAATGATGATTATCTCCTTTTATAGTTTTAAAATGATCCCCAAACTATTTGATGCATTTTTAAATTTTTGGTATCAGTAAAGTAACTCTTGTCGTGTTTTGCAATACGTTGATGATTTTCTCAATTGTTTAATGGCTTTCACTTGTATGCTCGTAGCTCGACAACCTGGCTATGAACTCCAGGTTGCGTAATCCCCCTAAAGTGTAGCAATGAAAGTCCACACCTGGGCAGGAAGCATAGGTCCTCCCAAATCCTCACCCATTTTCACCCAATCAGCATCATACCCTTTGAAGAGGAGTATATGTAAATTTTTTGAGCTATAAAAGGTTCTTGGAACCGATGGTGGTCTAGAATATAAGGTACGAGGGAGTTGGGCCAACAGATGGAAATCACGGCCATCATCGTTGAAACCCTACTAGTGGTTGGATGTGACTGCCAAATCACTAGTATTTACTGTGAAACATGGTGTGTGTGGTTCGTTTTAATTTGCATGAAAATAAAGATGCATAATACATCATTAAAATGATTCTACATGCTATAAAAAAGGAACGTTTGATTTCAGAAGTATGAATGGTTAATCTACATGATATTCTGACAATGTATACTAACAATGGTATGGCCACTAATAGGGCCTCATACAAGAAAAACTAACATACAAGAGGGTCCTAGACTGCTGGATACTATGGCGGACTGCACTCAAAGTTTCGTTGTTCCTAGCAATGACTAGCATATTCTAATCAAAATACCTAAGGACTCAATGCATTTAACATATTTCCATTGCCTTCCTTAATTATGCTAATATTTTGCACTTTCTAGAAAAATACAGATAAAGAATAGAAAAAAATAGAATGACAACGGGACCTACCTCAGATCCTCATTTGATTAAGCTTTTTTTCCTTGCTATCTAATTTGTCAGATTCTGACTACAGATCTATGGCACGGTGACCATTGTTGCCCACAGATGTCAACTGCGATGACAAATTTTGATCGCAGTTGTCAACCGCGGTGAGCACCTGTCATTAAAAAATAACATAAGTTAGATATTTGAGGCATGAAATGTGGAGTTCCACCGTGATTGCCTTCTATCTGATCCAAAAAAGGCTCACACCTATCAGTTCCTATTGCAAGAATTGAAAGATACACAAAATGCATACAAGAACAAGAAATTGACAACAAATTGATAATAAGAAATATGCTTTATTCCATTATATTTGAATCCAAAATCGAATTACAAGTACATCCCTCTTAGGAATAATCACTTTGATACAATTATTACAATAGGATGTAATTTTTCCCTCTCAAGGGTAGGTGTGATTTCCAAGTGCCTTTTAGGATGACACGAACTGCTCTAGGGTGTTTATGACCCTCTTCTCCATGATTAGAGGTATTTGTTACCTTGCATCCCAAAACCCTATTAGTCATGTGTGCAATAAACAACAAGAAACATTAATAGCAAAGGAGGCCTCTCTTGATGAGGATTTTAAAGGGTGCTTGCACAAAAGATAACATGATAATAAAGAAATCAAGAAAGTGATTCAATGCATGTAAATTGATCTAAATCATGATGATATACCATTATAAACATGAAAGAAACTAAGATGAATCTATCTAAGTTCCTAATTAGCCAATTGAAGACATGAAAGCATGAAAAATATTTGTTATGCCTACACTACAATAATGAAGGGAAATTGCAATTAACTCTTAGTCTATTAGTCAAATATCTCTAGAATACTGAATTAAACCTACAACATGATTAATCTAACCTAGTTAAGTAGATTACAAAGCAGAGAACAAGGAAATCAGGGATTACCCTCTGACCATGGGTTATTCAAGCGATGGGAACTGTTCATCGCGATTGATCCTAAAGTAAGTTTACCCTCCAAATCAGGGCCAATTATCTGATTCTCCTTGCCAAATTGATGGTCAAGGGTTGCCTCTATGTCCTCTGATAGATTTGGTGGTTGAATTTCTCAATGAGTGCATGGATTGCACAGATTAGTGTTTCTTGGCTCTCCTATCCTCCTAGGACCTCCATGGAAATGTGATCTCCAATTGGGTAGCAAAAGTATTCCTATCAATGCATGTGAATGATTATGCAATTCGATAGGGCTTTGCTGCTCAATTGATTATGCTTCTCTCTCTCTTTTCTCCAATTCAAAGGGGGATTATATAGCAATTGCCAAGGGCTAGGGATGTCTTCATGAGGAAGCCTAGATCAATATTGAGTGGCTGAACTTGTTGGATGGAAGGATCTAAAACCTTTCTCACACAAACCACTCCAATCCACAACCAATTGGCCATTGTAACCGATTTTGGGTCAGATGAAGGCCAACTGACTATGAGTCTTGACTGTGGCTGACAGGCGCAGTCAGCTCTACTAACCACGGGTGTCAATAGTGGCTAGCACTAACTAGGCAAAGATGCCCAAATGAGTGGTAAAAACCACTGCTATACCTTGGTATCTATCCAAGGTCTTCCATATGGTCTTCTAGCATGTATCATATGAGTAGTCGCTTCAACATGATGCTTTTTAGGTGCCTACAGAATGATAATACAAATCATTCAAAAAATTCTAAAGATATTGATGATAAAATAAAATTTGTTGAAAATAATTTAATAGGAACACAAGAAAGGCATGGATTAAAATCAAGAATATTTCAAAATTGTAAATTTTGTGAGAAGACCAAACCAAAAACATGTCACAAAGAAAAAAATTGAAGTGCACTATGGATTGATTAGTAAACTAGAATGGAACAAGATCATAGATATGTTAAAATATTTCTATGGACAAAAATAAATTCAAACAAGCATTACAGGGAATAGGTCAATAGAATGGTTTCAGAACTTCAAGTAGTACAAGAGCAAGAGCCAAAGGATAAATACAAGAATTAGAGATTGAAGAACGAAGACCTTCACACCAAATAACGTAATACAAGGGGTTGTTAATGGTATTACATTATTTGGTACCTTGAGTACCATTGCAAATATTTAGTGTAGGAAGAGTGTTTATTATTTATATCAAAAGTATATGTGTAAGTGTGAAGAGTGTTTATGTATCATGTAATTAAGTGTGATTTATGAGTGAAAGGTTTCAAGTGTGCAAGTGCGAGTTTTACGTGAAAGGTGTCATGTGTACAAGTGAAGAGTCATGAGTTATAGGTTTCAAGTGTATAAATGAAGAGTCATGTGAGATGTGTCAATATTAGAAGTGGGATGTTATTTAATCATAAGAGACTTTGTCATAATTTAAGGGCATGTGAAAGTTTGCATCTCCTACAATTTAGAGGAGAGTAAAAATCTGGAGTATTTTTACATATTGATGGAAAAGATCTATGCAATGTAATAGATGATGGAGATTTATTTATTATCAATAAAGATATTATTTTGTGCAATACTAGTGTTATTGTGATTTAATGAGATTATGAAAATATTGGACCTATGATTTTTGGACCCATTTGATAATAGTAGCATCAACACAAATATAGAAGCAACTTCCAATTTGCACTATTTTACCCTTCCTAAAGGTAAGCCTAAGATTTGGGGATATGGAGAGAGCAAGCTTGGATAAGTTTAAAAAATATTGATTATTATCTTTGTTATTAATGTTAATGTTTTTTAGATTAGAGGTTTGAGATCTAGATTAATTATTAGGTTGATCATTTAAGGTTAAAGACCTTAATGCATTATTTATTTGAGAAGAAGCTGATGAAGATAGATTAAGACTGAAACAAAGACTAGCCTTAGGATTATCGATATCAACCACCTAATAATAGGCAAATAGATCAGGGTTAGTTGGAAGTAAATAGTATTTTCTTAATATTCATATTTTAGGCACTATTGGAGAATTGAAGGGATGACCCACATTGAATGGATCCAAGGCCCTTAGAGAAGAATGTTATAGGTTAGGTCAGAAGGAATGATGTAAAAGAGAGTTTTGATGATGTGGGGTTTGACTTTGAGGGGTAATACTATAGTGCCACTAGCCTCACACTCCCCATTATCAAATGTTCAAATTACAAGATCAAATCTCTCCAAATCCTATCTGGTTAGCCCAAAATTGCTAATAATTTTTGGATTGTAAATATTTGAGATTTGAGCCATTATTGACAAGGATTCTTTTGATAAGGTTTTATTCGATATGGCCTAATATATACAAAGGGAAAGCTCTAATCATAGAGGGTTGTGTAATATCATTCTCATATAAAAATATGGGTAAATGATTGAATCCAATGGATCCCATCATAGAAGTGAGGTCATTAGGGATTAGATCTTGAGGGATAACTTATTTACTCAAAGTTTGAGCAAGATGTCCCTATAAATTGGAAATATCCTAAGGAGCTCAAGAAGAGATATTTTTGTCAGGGTAATTTCATGTTGTTGACATAAACCCTTATATTTGTATGAATGAATGATTAATGGTGGTCCTTTGAAGGAAGAAGCATTTTTTGCACGAAGGACCAAAGGAGGTCTAGAAGGTTGATAAAATGAAATAATTTTGTGTTGCTACCTTATAGCAACACAAATAGATGAAGAATTATTAGAAGAATGGATTTTTTCCACCTCCCTTTGGTTCATTGGCAAAATATTCTTGTAGTGAATTTTGTTTATTGTATTTCAATTTTGATTATGATTTGGCAACATATCTCAAAAAAAATCAATATCTTGATTGGAAGAATATTGGAAGTTAGAGTTGGTGAATATGACTTAACCTTTATCAATAAGGTCTTGTATGAGGTCCCTAAGGCTTAAGAATTTATTAGTCACATGATTGTTAGTGAGATTAGAGGCATAGTGCTTATTAGAGTAAAACCAATGATCTTTTTTCCTTCTAGGATATAAAGGCTTGATAGGTGGAAGGTTCACTATTTTGGCTTAAAGGATTTGGTCTATAACGGTTAAATAAGGAAGATCTAGTTGGAAGTACTTCTTCCTAAGATTTAATTGTTGAGGTATCCAAAGATAAGATTTTGAAGGTCAATCACAACACTCACATTGTTATTTTAGCATGAGTTTGTGACTCCATTGCCTATAACATGCTTGTTTTTATACTACCTCTTTAGGTGGAAGGAGGAATTATCTTCCTCCTTATGGGATTTAGATTTCAGTTGTTGTATTTTGAGGAGGGAAGTTTCTACTCTCTTAGACATGTAAAATTACATCTTCAAAAAAGATACATTTATTATATCCAAATATAAGGCCAATTGCTTATTAAGGTTACATATGAAGATGTCTAAAAGGTCTCTTGGTGGTAGAAAGTATTGATGTCTCTCCACCAAGGCTCACAATATTTTCAAGAAGTTTGTAAAATTCTTGTAGTTAGATTGCTTAAGCTTATATAGGTCACTAATTATGACATCATTGATGTAGACAAAGAATAAAATAACCAATATCTCAACAAGGTCCTTAAATATTTTAAGGGAATGTTATGGTATTTGGTTATACCATTCCTAGGTGAGGCCACTAAGTCTCTTGGAAAATATCTTAAGTAGCCATAATTCATTGTAAGAATTTTTGCTATAGGTAATCTTAAAAAGCCTAAGGTGGTTGGTGGGATCTTCCTTCCCTTTATACATTTGAAACTTAGGCAATTAAAAGTTGGGAGGAAAAGGTTGACTAGCTACAAAGAGATCTAGTGGTTGGTTGTACAAGTCCTCATAGGAGTATTTGTTATTTGAAGAAGACCCTTGAATTAAGGCCATTAGTTTTCAATATATCTAATTGAGAAGTTAAAATTTGAAGCTCAGATGAAACAATACTTTATTGCATATAAGGCATGTGTGATGAGATGATAAGACCTTGATAATTGATGTAAAGATAGAATTGATGCATTGGGGCATAAAATATTGAGATTGATATTGTATGGTGCATATCTAAGATATTTGAAATGAAAGGATTAGAATATGAAGGATGAGAGATTGCAAGAGTAGGGTTACGAATAGAAGAAATATTATTGACAAGAGGATTATAGATTAGGACACTAGAGGACATATAGATTAAAAATGTAACTCATACCCACTTGTTGAGACATGAAGCAACTTACATTGACTCATAGTAGCTCCTCAAGAGGAGGAAAATATAAATGATATCCTAAGGAGGGTGGGAGGTTTTGTATCTAAACATCCATAATAGTGGTGATGACACAAGGAGTAGAGTCAACAAGATCAGATGTTGATACATTAAGATTTGTGTTTAAGGGTCCAAAGGATGGACCTTCTTGAGTGAAATATAAGGGGTTAGAAATAGGTTGTTGGGGATAGTTTAAGAGTGAACCCTCCCTTGAAAAAATGTTAGATAGTATTACATTATTTGATAGAAAAGTAAATGTGCCATGTGGTACAATGGTACAATGTAAATATTAAAATAGGATTTGAATTTATACTTTAGGAGTGTGATTATATTTCCCCTTTATGTATGTGTCTATGTGTAGGATGTGCACAAGTTTCATATAACAATTTTTGCAAGTATTTAGAGCAAGAAAGTGTGAAAGTGTAATATACTAAAGTGTGCAAGTAGATAGAGAGTCAAGAATCATTGTAACAACCCTCCTTGGAAGAACTTAATATTGACTCTAGATTATGTATTAATGTGTGAGGTTATCTAATAGCATGTAAAAATAGATAGCTACAATTTTCTTGAGAGCATATTATTTCTTTGAGGGCGAAAGGATTGAAGGGTTATTGATTTCAGAGGGATTTGGTGCAACACATCCGCATAACAAGCCGAGCTGAGCTATATTGGAGGAGCTAAGGTGGATTGGTGGTGCTATGATAGAGGTATAGGCTCTAGTAGTTTTATTTTGATGGTTTTTTTTCTTTGTTGATGGAATGTTCTCCTTAAAACCTCTACTTGATGCTTTTGTATTCATAGTTCTCGTCTATTGTTGTCGCCTGAGTTGGTGGGTGTTTGAAGCTTGATCCTTATTATTTCCTTGTTTAATTATTTTGAGTGGATGTTTTCCTACCTATCATTCCCTTGAGAATTTTTTAACCCTTTGATATCTGATCCCAACTATGTTAGAGGTTATTCCCATATGTGGTATGGCAGTTTGAGAAAATGCTTGTCGAGCTTATGTGTTTCTTTTCCACTCCCCTTGCCTGGTGAAATCGACTGTGCTCCTATATACACTTTGGCTACCTATTATTTGGTTTTGGTAATACTGAGATAAACATTTTTACTTGGTTTTCCTATAGTGTGAAGCATCTTATCCTTTTTTATCACTTTGGTCTACCTTAAACTCTTGATTGGTTGTACTTTTAGGAGTCACTCCATAGCTTGTGTTGCATAGAATACCTTGCTCTTTAGCATTAGTTGTAACTATTCTATTTATGTTCTATCGTGCCTCTTGTTCATTGTGGTGTAAGTCTATCAACCTTGTATTGGTTTGCTTTGGGTTGTTTAATCTTTTATATTAGTCTCCTTCTTGCTTGGCTATGTAGAGATGGAGATTTTTATGTTGCATATATTTTATTGTTGTTATGCTCATTAATCATAGGAGATATATAAGATTATGTTTCATATTATATTTTGTAAAGAAAAAGAGCTTGGTTATTGTGTGTTTATTAAAAAGGATTTATAGTGTCTAATACATTGAAGAGACTTTTTCAAGTATGGAAACATTGGCATGTTGTTTCTTTTTTATTATAAGTTAGAAACTTTAACTTATAAGGTTAAAAAAGAATAGAATATTTTCTATAATACCATTTGATTATTAATAGGCAATAATTTTTGTTTAGATTCTTTCAATAAAATGATATATGGTGTCTTTTATTTCCTTAATGTTTTAAGATAAATTTAGTAGAATAATATTTTCTTATAGAGTTTAACATTTTGGTATGTTAAATTTTTTAATTAAATAAATGTAGTTGTTTGAAAATATTATGGCTTGAGATGGGTTTTTCCTTCAATGAAAAAAGAGAAGGGTTTTTAAATGTATATAATGGTTTCTGGAGACTTGAGTAGGTAGGGAAACCATTATAGAGATAAGTATGGGATTCTTTCCTTGTTTTCTTAATGTATTATGCATGCTTGCTTGTATTTTAATAGAGCATGTTAAGTTGCATTGCATAAAAAGAGTTGTCATGATCCCTTAATGCTTCTCAATTTTGTGAAAATTTTTCTTTCATAAAGAAGATCATCAGAAGAAGATGGTGCAGAGGCCATTTAGGTGGAGTGGCTCTATTGTATCTTAGAATTAAAATTTATTATGTAAAAGAGAGACTTTTAATGCTTAGATGAGTACTCCCAATATCTTATAGGCTAGAGAGTTTTGTAAAATATTAGGAGCTTGAATGAAAGCAAGAAATGATTTGGCTATTATGTATATGTAAATTGTTTGATAATGATAAGAAAATTCTAAATTGTTGCCTTTAGAATTTATTTTAAGATGAGATGGTGTGTATCTTAAGTAAGAATGATAGCATTTTAATTTTGGTTATTTCTTGTTCACATAGTCGTATGTTGATTTAAGCAACATAGTCTCTTAAATGTAAAATTAGGTTGTTGTGTGGAAGTTATGTTTATCTATATGAGTTTCCTTTGTAGTAAGTTAATTTATATACAAATTTGGCACTTTTAATTCCTTTATGAAAGAGATGCTATTATTTTATGTTATTATCTTTGGGGATGGGTTGAATCTAGAAAACTAATTAAGAAACCTAAGTTAAAATATAACCTATTCCTAGGAGGAGTTGTGATGGTGCAATAATCAGGTAGTGTGAGTATTGGGAGGAGTTGTGGTGAAGTAATAACTAGTTATTCATATTTTTGGAAGGATTTGCGAGAATGCAATAGTCAGATACTCATGATTGGTACACCTTGAACGTTGAGAATTGAGTGTTCTCAATCCAAGTGGTTAGAGGAATAATTTCATGAGTCAGCAGTTGTGGTACTTGAATATTGAGGTTTAGGTGACCATGTTCATTACCAGGTGAGTGGTAATGACCTTAGTTAACCTATGGAGGTGTGGTAATTAAGTACCAAGGTTTACATAAAAAGAACCTACATAGGCAAATTTATGTTTAATTTAGAGAATAGGCATTCCCATTTAGGTGTTATGGGCCTCAAAGAAAAACACCTACATCATGGTCAAATTATCCTAATTTTACTGAGGGTATGGGAAATCTTGGGGACCACTTTTACATCCTTCTAAATAGTGAGGTTGAGCAAGGTGAACCCTAGAACTATGAGATGTTATCTACTTCTATCCACTTGAGTGTCGTCTGTAGCAATAATAAAATCTAAAGTGGTGAAGACTTGTGATTGCTAAAAAATTATACGGGACCCCTTTTGTGCATCCTACTTGTGATTTTAAAAAAACTTTTCTCTCTCAAGTTGGTTTTGATTGGTTGTTATAGTCATGTATACAAGTGGCAAGATGAGAAGCCAAAGGACATGTGATATGTGTCTTATATATGGAATAGGAAAGGTTGAAACTCTCAGATATGTGAGGAGTGCAATAGTCAAGAATTCAAGAGTCAGCTTTTGAAGGTTAAATAATGGAGATAAGGCTCCATATATTGTATTGAATGATTAGCAAAGAATAGATACAATTCAAGCATAAAAAATAAGAAGCTTGTATACATTTTGAGAAATATTATTGTAAGTTTTCTTCATGTTATTTCATGAAATATTTTGGTCATTTAACTCATATTATTTTTGTTATTTTCATGAAATTTATGTTCTTTGACATTGGTCATGTATATTAATTGCTCATTTATAGAATGTTATATTTAATTCTAAATATTAGGACCTATGATATTTTTGTTGAAAATCCATTAGTGGTATCAGAGCTACCACACTCTATCCATTTATTGGAAGAGATATATTTGAAGCCTAGCATTGGAGAAGGAATCCAATATGAATTTAAAAAAAAATGGTTTGAAATATGCACCCAAATTGAAAATTCAGATAAGAACAAGACCGTGAGCCAACTTTGAGATTCTATCTTCGAGATAGAAGTACAAAAATCTAAATATAAGAAGCAACAAAAATTAAAGATATTAGATCAACAATAATTGAAAGAAAAATGATTGTTATAAATTGGAGTAGATAGATGTGCTAAAAAGCACAAGTAAAGAATCATTGGAATCAAAAGACCAACAAACGTTTGTGCAGAAGAATATGATATAGAGTAATGTAGTCTATAAATTAGGTATGGAAGAATATCACATTGAATTCTATGAGCCGAAGTCTAGAAAATGACACATTGAAGTCTAAAGATTTGATGCTTGAAGGACAACATAGCCAAGCCTAAGATCCAAAGTAGAAGAACATCTTAAAATCTCCAAAGAACCAAAAATTATAGTAGAGCTTGACATCACCTGAGTTTAACATTACCTAAATTTGATGTCACTTGAAGAAGCTTGATGTTTCCTGAGGAATTCCCTAAGGTTGTACGAGCAATATTGCTTGAGAAGTCACCTAAGGTCATCCAAATAGTAGAGGAAGTTTACAATTACCTGAGGAATTGCCTAAGGAGAAATAAGTGGTATCAAATGATATAGGAGATAGAGCAAAGTAACCTAAATAATGCCCTTGAATATTGCATACAAAATGTTTGTGTGACATTAGTTTACCCTACCAGGTGCCTTTACAAGCCTTAACAACCACTTGGTGCATTTGATGAAGCGTCAAACATTCCAAATGTTAAGATCAAGTGCATGCAAACTAAGGTAATGGGTTAAATTTGAATTTTTGGGTAGTAATATTATATTGGGAAAGAATTATAGTGCTATAATATATTATGGAGTAATAAGGTTAAAAGGAATCTTAATTTAACGCCTTCATTTTTTTATCAAAGCTTTATTTTTTGAAATCAATACTTAAGCATTGATTATTGAAATATTTGATCATTACAAAAATTGATTGGATTGATTAGTATAGTTTAAAATTGAATTTGACTTCCAAATTTATTATTAGAAAGAGAAATATTATCTATTGATTAATTAGGGAGTCAAAAGGAATTCCACACCAAAACATTTTTTTAAAATTAATTTTTTTATTATTGCAATTGAATGTGGAAAAGTTGAATTGAATTTATTTGATCGTAGTTTGGAGACATACGGTTTTCTACTCCAAAATAAATAAATAAATAAATAAAAGAAAAAAACATTTGATGTATTCAAAGTTTTTCAAATTCAAATCATTTTTTTGGGAGCCATAAGGTTTCCTACTTCAAAGAGATCAAAATTATTTATTATTTAATTTGCAAATTTGTAGATTAAGGGATTTGATTTGATTAAATTAAAACTTTGGAGATATAAGGATTTCAACTTCAAAAGAATTAAAAAATGGATAGATGGAAAATAAGAATGAATTCATCAAGAAATTCATATGAATTCAAAGGATCAAATAATAGGAGAATTTTTTAAAATATATATATCAAAGATGTGAAGTAATACCACTTGAATCTCATAAAAACATGTAAAATAAAAAGGATTCATGGTAGGGGGCAGAGGTCCAAGGTTCAAATCTTGAGCCTCACCATATCGAATGCTTGTCCCTTTCCTGGTGCTTTCAATGGTGTAAAAGGTTTAAAATTATTGTTGTATGGTGGTTATAGGGGAAAACTGCACGAAGAACTGTGTGGCGGCTTCCATGGCAAATAACACATAATACTGTGGTGGCCATAAAATCTCGAAAACCTACCCAATTTTGTTGCGGCTATCAATTCCACCATGTAAATTTAAAAAATATATATTCATGGTACATAGATTTAGGTTCCAATCATCATATGATTGGAAATTGGTATTGGTTTGATTCAATAGAAGTTAGACCTAACATTCCACTAAAAAAAAAAAAAAGGATTCATGGTACATAGATTTAGGTGCCAGTCATCATATGATTGGAAATTTGTACTGGTTTGATTCAATAGAAGTTATACCTAGCATTCCACTAAATATTATAGATGATAATATTTAGTATGTGCAAGGAGCCAGAAAATTTATACCCAACATGTCATTCTCAGATTTTGTGCTAGATGATGTTTTATATGTTCAAGGATTATCAAGTAATCTTATCTCAATTGCTCTATTAGTTGAAAAAAGAAGAATAGTGGAATTAAAATATATAAGTGGAAACAAGAAATGTGTCAGAATAAAAATAAGACAAAGGCCATTGGTTCCATTAATAATGGAATATTTGCTTTAGATATCATTGGATTTTTAGAAGAAATATTAAACCATATTTTCTCTAAAGAAATGATTCATGATGAATTGTTTGATTTATCCTAAAGATAGGAAGTAAGAAGATAGATTGAGCACAGTCCAAGATTGTCTAGCACTGACAATAGACAAAAGCAAAGGATGAACACAAGGTACAATATGAAGATAAAAATTGAAGATTAAAAGTCTTCAATAACCAAATAATGTAATACAAAGGGTGTTAGATAATATTACATTATTTAGTAGAAATATAAATGTACCATGTGGTACAATGGTACAATGTAAATATTAGAATAGGGTTTGAGTCTATAGTTTAGGAGTGTGATTGTATTTCCCCTTTATGTATGTGTCTATATGTAGAATGTGCACAAGTGTCATGTAACAATAGGTGCAAGTGTGTAGAGTAAGAAAGTGTTCAATTGTGCAAGTGTCATAGTAAAGTGTGCAAGTAGATAGAGAGTCAAGAGTCATGTATACAAGTGGCAATATGAGAAGCCAAAGGATATGTGATATTTATCTTATGTATGGAATAGGAAAGATTACAACTCTCGAATATGTGAAGAGTGCAACAGTCAAATATTTAAGAGTCATATTTCTAAGGTTATATAATGGAGACAATGATATATGTATTATATCGAATGATCAGCAAAGAATATATGTATTTCATGCATATAAAAATAAGAAGCTTGTATATAGTTTGAGCAATATTATTGTAAGTTTTCTTCGTGTTATTTTATGAATGATTTTGGGTATTTATCTCATATTATTGTTGCTATTTTTATGAATGTTGTCTTTATTGACATTAGTTATTTATATTAATTGCTCATTTGTTGATTGTTATATTTAAGCCTAAATATTGGGACTTGTGATAAGCTGGTTGAAAAGCCATCAAAAAATACCTAGGTTGTCATTACCATCCTTAAAGATATATTTCATTATGTTCTTATGTATCTATAAGGAGGAAGCCATGTGATTAAAAATTTTGAAAACTGCTATTCCTTGATCATCATGGATAAGGGTTAGAAAACTTGAGGGTGAAGCAACTTTATCTTCTTCTTTGAAATTGGGGTTCTTGAATGTGGGTTGATCCTTGGGATATTCTACCAAAAGGTTAGGATTAATGGCCAATTGATGACCTACCCTATGATTTAGGTAGCATATCTTGACCATGGGCTAGAAGAAAAAATAGTTCAATCAATTAAGTTTTGAAGTTTAGAGAGTTGATTAAAGAAGAAAGGGAAGATGTTTTATCAACCTTGTATCTCATTTCCTCGGTATACCTAATTTAAATGATATACCTCAAGGGCCTCCCTATATACCTACATGTCCCTATATACCTAACCACTCTCTATATACCTATTGATACATGAGAGACAGATGATACATGGTATAGTAACTGTACATGGAAGTTATCCTCTAGGTACATGGTCTAAGATGACACGTGAGGGATAATAATGTTCCTCATGAATCCCATTAGCCCAATATGATATACTCCTCACTAGGTGTAAGCATGCATGAAACCCTATGTGAATGGCTAGAGACTCGAACTCACAATATACCCAATATAGCTTAATAATTTATATGGCAGATATTAGAACTTCGTTAGGTTATTGTTATCTTGATTACTATGTGCTAACTACCCAGGTAATATTTAGGTGATATTGATTAAAGTATAATATATTTAAGTCTTGATTAAGGTTTTTGGCTAGGAGAAAAGGGATCTGGGGAACTACAGTGGTGTTTATGTCAAGTTTACCAAAATGTAAGAAGCGATGAAGAGATTGAAAAAGGGTATCCAACACATATCGTCCTATCTTATCACTTCAAGAGGATTAGGGGACGTTATGAGCTAATATTAAATTGATGGATTAATTAGAGAAAACTTGAATTTTCAAAAGAAAACTAAATTTCTTTTAAGATCCAATTTTTGTGAATTCTAACCTTAATCTATATTTAAATTCAATACATAATGTAGATGCGAAATCTAACAACACCAAATAATATACTTAAATAAATGAATGAACAGAGAAAAATAAATATAGATGATTGCATAGAAATAAAATTTTATTCTTATTATCAGGTGGATCTCTGATATTACAACCAAGTGTACCCCAAATGGGGGTTTACAATGCTTTATTATCCAATACAATAATTTCAATATGTTAGGGTTCTTTTAAATCCTAGCTAACAAACAAGGGTGGTGTCTTCATGCTCGAATTGATCTCAATAGTAGGGTGAGTGGGATTTAGATATCCATAGGTTGGATCACTCGAGTACTTTAGCAGCTTCTAATGAATGTAGTTTCTTCCCAAATATGTAAACATAAAATAAAAATAAGGGATTAGTAATAACTGTGAGGGCTCCACTGCATGATATCCTTAGACATGAAATAACAAAACCCTAGTTGCAGAATAAAAATACTATGAACAAATATAAGAATACTAAAATAAAAGCATAAATAAAAGATCTACCTTTTTGATGACTTATCACTCTCCAATATTTGATTGTTGTTGCAAAAACAGTAGGTGCACATATGCCTTAGAAACACCCGAGGATTTGCTAATCTATAGAACTAGGGTTTGAGATGCCCACGGGCACTCGGTGGTAGCAGGAAGCACCCAAGGGCACTCAAGGATGGAAAAAAGTTCCCAAACGCACTCAAGAGTAGCAAAGGGATGTTCGAGGGTTGAAGTAGAGTCTACAAAAGTAGATCTCCTTCACATGAAGGGTGAAACAATGGATGTAGAGGTGAGGGTGAGAATGCGAGGGGGATTTTGGAAATTTGTTAGGGTTTCCAAATACTTAGATAACTTGGAACTCTAGAATTCCAAAAGCTTAGGGGATTCAGGGCAAATTTAGGACTTAGGAGTTGAGTCATCAAAATGAATCCTCTTTATAATCTCTCCTAGGGCATGTTAGGGTTTCAACGACATAATTTGTGTGGTCAAAATTAAAACATGACGAAGGATGGAGATTAAATATGGTTAGGTAGTGTGGATTGAGGTGGATGAATGGCTAGGATTAGATCATGATGGATGGTTGGGATTAATTCATATATACATATATTTATTAAATATATATAAATATAATATATAAAATATTATTATTTAAATATATATTAAACAAATATATATATATATATATAATGGATAAATATGGTGGGAAACTATGGATGGACAACAAGTGGCTAGATTTTGGTGTCTATAGATGCCCCTTTTTGTACCGTGTTGCATGAAACACAATGCGGTGCAAAAATACAAGACACCTGGTTTGGCTTGATGATGAAGCAACTTTTTGTTGAGATGTGAAAATGAACTTGGAGATAAAATAATTTGGATTGCATAGCTTACCCCCTCAATTTGTGAATGAGTTGCATATGAATCTCACAAGCCAATTAATAGATGAGTGCAAATGGTTATGTGAAATGTATGGTGTAATTATGGACAATATGAATGATGTAAATGTGATGTCATTTTTTCCCCAATGGTGGAAGGGGATTTTTACCAAATGTTGATGCCATGATCATGTAAGATGTATCCCGTTGTGGAAAAATCAAATTCAAATGTGGTTACCCCAATTTTGGTATGATTCCATGATGTTGAATAATGTGCCTTCCGACGTCATTGATATGCAAGGTGATGAAAATACAACAAAAGAAAAAGAGTCAACCTTGGAGGGCCTGCTAGTGACTATCAGATAATTCCCACAATTGGAACCAATCACCCTAGCTAGTGCCTATCTCTATGATGATTTTCAATGTAAAAAGGAATGATGATTTATAATTTTATCCATGTTTCAAGCCCCATGAACTAGGCCATCAATGACAAATTTTGAGCAAATTGGTCTTGGCATAGTCTCACTCTAAAAGTGAAGTACCAAAATTAATTTTGTGTTTTTTGAACAATGAAATATGTGATGGTGAATATGGAAAATTTTCCTTATGGTGATTTACTTATCTTACCGAATTGCATGGATGCAAATCGCTGCAATTGCCAAGGAGATAGAATAGACCACTAGATATGAGGTTCACTTGAAATTATAGGTGAACTTGGTAAATTTTGAATGTAAATGCAATTGCTAATAGATGAAAATGATGTTGGAATAAATGTGTGATGAAGAGAAATGAATTGGTGAATTGATTGTATGGTTTTGTGAACTTTTACTTTGATTTGGAGCATTTTGCAGCAATTTTGAACAATTTTGTGCCTTGTGGGCACAAATAATAATTAGTCCTCCAAATCAATTCATATCTTCACAAAAATGAGTGTAATTATGGAATTGATGATGAAAATGATGAAAATTATCATTTTGTGAAAATTTGGACCGTTTTGGAACATTTTGTAACTTGTAATGTGATTTTACGACTTTTGGTTGCGAGCAAAAATTAAGAATCCAAAATGATTTTGGCTTTCACAAAACATGAAATTATGATAAAATTGATGTATGGATGCAATTTGGAATGATTTGGTGGAGGTAAGCTACCTTTTGGATCAATTTTTTCTTTTTGTCAAATTTAACTTCAAACACCAGTTGGTGTTTGATACTCCCCAGACATCGAGGTGCACACCAAGAAATACCCATGGGCATTTCTAGGCACCTGAAATAGCTATAAATAGCCTACAAAATGGAAAACAAGCTCATTTTTGTGTTTGTAGATTTTAGAAGCTATGCCTAAGAGAATTAGGTGGAGTGGAGTGGAGTGGAGCAGTTGAGTGGTGCGAAAGCTATGGTGGTAGAAGGTACGTATGTTGTAAAAACCTAGGTCTAGCTCTCCTGGTTGTCAAAAAACACAAATTTAAAATTTTCAAAATAAATGAGAACAAATTCACAAACTGACTGCTATGAACTTAACTTTATATTAGTACATTGGCATAAGGTTCCACACTTTGAGATAAAAGACCATTGTAGATGAAATCATGAGTGCTTGGGACTAGCCAATTTCCCACAATAGATTGCCATATTTTGAGACCTACCTTCTCATTCTTGAGTTCTAGGTTCTTGGTAAGGGGTTATCCTTCCAGGGCCTATATCACCTATAAGGGTGGACATATATTTCTCCATATCATAACATGGAGGACATAGATCTACTAACCTATTATTGTCCTAATGGTCCACTGACCCGATTTCAATTCATGATTAAACCTTTAGGTCCATGCTAGAGTTAGCGTAGTTATTCCAGTGCCTGATTATTGAACTTCAACTAAGGTGTTATTAGGATCCCTCAATACCATGGCTTCTGGACTAGGTGTCTCAAACGATATCCCAATTGATGATAATATTTCCCATAACATCTATAACTGGACCTTCCAACCCCAAGGACCATCTCTCTAGTCTTGAGTTATGTTGGTAATTATGCAACTGATTTATAATTCATGAGAACCCTCACGTACTACTTTGTACAAAAACCTAGAATGGTGTCCCATTCCATTATTTATTACTCTTTATAGCATGGGATCCACTAATCTATTTGGTAATGCTAGAGAACGGTTGTTTCTGATTCACAATAGCTACCACTACGAACTATCGAAGTTGGGTGATTACTTACCCTTCTCGATAAGTGTGTGATCTTGACGAATGAAAACACACCATCCATCTCGATGGCTTTATTGACTTAAATTTACTCTAAATTTTAATGATTCAACCAACCGACCTCCAAAATAATTCTTCAATATGGGTTTTACAAGGACACCATTCTTGGAACTGAAGAATGAAATTATATTTACAATTCATTCTAAAATTTTTAAAGTTTTCACATGGTTTTATACTTTATTAAGTTAAATAATTAATAAGATGTTAAATGACTTGTAAAGTAATTTGTAAATACAATATAACTACTAAAATAATTTGAAAGTACAATTATAAATTAACACTAAAATTTGTATTAAATCAAAACATAATGGATATGTTTTAGTATCTTCATCAAAACATAATGGACATGTTTTAGTATCTTATTGTATTAAATCCAAAGTGTTACTTCTATTGGCTTATATTTGAAAGTACATAACATATTTCCACATTTTTAATCTAGTCTTTCTTTTTCGAAATTAAGAATATAACGTTTTAATTATTATAATATTCTACTATAAAAAAGCTTTTTCAATGGATACACGTCGAATAGTTTCTAGTAGGAAAAAAATATTTATTTGTACCTCACACATTTTATTCTTGCCAAAGATGTGTTTTCATTATATTTAGACTATGCCAAAACCGACATTATCTAAACTCATTCATCTAATAAAAATATAATGTTGCTACAAACTTTTAATACCTAGGGTTTACAAAAGGTCTTGGCTCTAGAAGCTATAATAGACATAGGGTAATAATACTATTTAATATTCTGTGATAGCCAAATATCCAAAGGATATTTAGTGTGTTTTAAACTAAATATATTATATACATAGTATAACTACAAAATAAAGCTAGTCCAAAACTACAATGTTTACTTACAAATGAAAATTACACTCCAAGAATTTACATAAGCACACAGTGAAAAATTGTCTAAGTACTTACATTATCAAGGATATCATGGTTTAAATAGTATTCTTTCGAGTTGATGGTTTTTTTAAAAATAGTCAACACCATACCGAACATGAATGGTTATATTGCAACATTGTTTACCGCTAATATAAGGTTTTGCTAAGTATAATTTATTAGATTTTGATCCTCTCTAATCCATAGACCATTAAATTACTTTATAAAATAATTCATTAAAGGAAAAATAATAAAATATTCCAACATATATAAAATCTAACAACTAAATCACTAGCCACCCTATTCAATCCGTTTAAGAGAAAGGTGTATTATGATTTTGATTATGAAAACATTAACTAAGACATCCAAACATATTAGGAAGTGAATATAACATGAACTTGGCTACAGATACACTTATCACAACACTTAACTAAGATGAATATTTATGTTTTCAGATATACCAGGCAAAGTTACATTCTATGAAAAAATAGACAAACATGACCTTCAAAGAGATGGTTGTTACGCAGAACAAATTCCTCATGAAGAAATTCTCTAAAGCTTTCTATTGTGAAATTTTCCTCTCTGAGAGTAAACTTTTAAATTTATTTTCTAGATTAATTTTCGTCAAACAATATACATAACCTAAATGGAATTTTATAACTTGATCCCAAGAAGTTGTTAACTCTATTCATTAGGTCTCATTGTAAAGAAAATTAAATTTAGCTAAACATGATACACTCCTAGAAAAACGAATAACTTCTATCATTGCATTTTGAAAAAGATGCTAAATAAAAAGTGAAAGCCATCCATCCATCATAATATATATATATATATATATATATATATATATATATATATATATATATATATATATATATATATATATATATATATATATATATATGTAAAAAGAAAATACACAAAATAAAGACTTATAACAACCCATAATATTTGAAACACTAAGACTTGCAAGAGCTATTACGAGATCAAACATCCAGTACTAGATATCAGTTTAATACTATTTTTGAATTGTTTGCTTCACTTGGCTGGTCAAAATCCAATTCAAGGTCTTAAGTTCGTATACTCAGCATTTACTTATATACCAAACACTTGAATGTACTCATCAAAGACACATGAGGAAAATATATATAGTTCACAAAGTACTCTAAAATTTGGCTAAATATTTACACAAACCCCTCCATAAAATCAATCATAGACTCTTACACATAATTTTGTAATGTCCCTTTAACATGGTATACAAGCACAACATTTCCAAAAAAAAATTAATTAGCACTCCAACAACATTCATCCAATGTAATTGATAAAAAAACCTTTGTTCATACAATTTTAAATAAGAGTCATATTTCTCTATTAATAGAGACATGTCACACCAAGCCTTTCTTCTCAAATGTAAAACATAACATCCATGAACCGCTCAAATTTTCAACTGATTTCATTGGTAATGGTATAACCAAAGATTGAAAACCTTCTGAAAATAGCTCTGCACTTGCTCTTTAACAAACTCACAATGAAAAATAGTGGAGGATGAGCTACATGGATCAGCATGGCCACATGTATGCAGTCTAATATGAATACAACAATGTTATACTAATGTAGATTGAAAGCATCAACCAGTAATCATAATTTACATTTTTTTTAATAGCAATGTGTAAGATTTCAACGAGCAATCAACAAGAAATCCTCTATATATACCAAACTCAATTTTTTTTATTTATCTAAAAATGTACTTGCTCATACAAAATAAAACAATCTAGCACAAATAAGTATAATTAGTGTAGATCCAACCTAATATTTCATCGGACGAATAGCCAAAAACAAACACGGCAGTCCAGCACAGCAGTGAGTCCCAAATCCACAATA
Organism: Wollemia nobilis; assembly: GCA_028583015.1. NCBI lineage: Eukaryota > Viridiplantae > Streptophyta > Pinopsida > Araucariales > Araucariaceae > Wollemia > Wollemia nobilis. Next base: position 110,226 of record JAQPPZ010014978.1, read on the forward strand.
GATCCATGCTCATTTTCACTCTTGTTTTTAAATGTTTCCAAAATAATTCTTGAATGGACACATATACTTTCATGCACAATCGTAGCCACCAGCATCTGCCAAGTGGTATTATTGTTTTCTCACCTGGTATTTAACAAGAAGGAACCTAAATATTAAATTTCTTTATCAATGTATTATTACACTTGCTTATATTCTTGTATTGATTAATCCTTTAATGTTAATTAATAATAATAAAATATAATTTATAATAATATTTTTTTCATTTATATATTTACATAAGTGATTTATATTTACTTTATTTATTTGTGATTTTAACATATATAAATATATATACAAATATAACATTTTTATGAGAAAATGTATATAATTTAATCTAGCAATGAGATGTTGACCAAATTCTCATACAAGCATATGCATAAAATGCAATCAGAAAATAGGATGTCCTACATGAAATTTTTCAATGGGCTTCCATGTACCCACGACCATGGTGTGTAAAGCACGACATCATATCCCACCTTACCTGATGCTTTCAACCACTATCTCCGCCAGGGGTGGGTGATCTTCTCATCTAGCACACTTGCTATGAAATGGAAATCTGCACCTGCATTCACAAACACTTTCAATAGTATCACATTCTTCTAGAAAAATAGTGGGGATGTTACATTCTCCCCCACCAAAATTTAACACAGTCCCTATGTTAGTCTAAATACTTTTGCAGGTTTCACATTACTTGAATATATATTTGTATACAACTAGCCATAAATTATACATTATATCAAAAGTTGCATTCATTATAATAATCAATATATCATAGCATGATTCATAAATTCAAAATATACATGTATTATCATATCAAATGTTCAAATGTCTATATGATTATCAATTTTCAAACAAAAATTGGAAATTGTCTTTTTATTTTTGCCACATCTCCTCATGTGGTATTCCTTTCAGAGTAGAGATCCCACTAGACTCTACATTGGTCAATGGTTCTTTTTCTTAACTTCTTAGTTCTATATCTTAGAATTTTTGATAGGTCGAACCTCAATGAGCTGCATATTTGATGGTTATAAATGAGAAACATCCGATATATGTGAAGGATCAGTCACACATTTACGAAGGAGGGATACATGGAAAGTACTGTGGATATTGGATAAATTAGGTCGTAAGGCTAGCTCATATGCAATAGGACTAATTTTGGCAATGATCTCAAATGGACCTATGAATCTAGGGCTAATTTTAGTGGACTTTTATGGAATTCTTAGTAGGTTTATCTCTCAAAGGATTTTATTATCCATAGCACAATCAACATAGCTCTTCTATCAATTTATGGCTTCTTTGAACCACTGGCAGGTTTTAGTTGGACCTCCTTTTCACATTATTTGGTCCGATCATTGCTCGATCATCCAGTTATCTTAAATCATAAAGTATTCATACTTATGCCCATATAGGATTTTAAACAAAGTTATGTGTAACCTGACATGAGTTCGTAACGTATCAATTTTACTTAAGTGACCCTCTTGGTCTTAGAAAAGAGAAATTATTGGTTGAATGAATAGGTTGGTCCAAATCCATACTCAGTTTGTCCATAAATTTACAACATATCGATTGATCCTCTTGGTATGTCTATCAGTCACCAATTAAAAGTTAGACTACACTCATGATATTATCAAAACATGTAACTGAGCTACTTGTAGGTGTCGACTTGTTTCCCTTAAGGTAGAGTAATTTGGAACCCAACAGAAGTTGGTTAGTTGAATAGGTTAGACCAGAACCTAACTTGGTTTACCACCTATTTTGACATAATTCTAGGCTTTTTAGATATGTCCTTCAAATCAAAATGTAAAATTTCATATCATTTTATCATAAGAGGATGGGGTTATTTGAAGCTGCTTAAATATTAAGAGGATCATCATCTGTTGATTCCCTTTTGTCTACTCTTTTTGGGAATTGACTTGCATAATTTTCTTTTGCTTCATAGATATAACACACATTTGGGTCTCTATTCTTTCCTCTTTCCCCATCCTTGTTTCGGTTAGCACCATTCTTTTCTATTTTCGGAGTCACAACTCTCTATGCATTTTTCTTTGGAAAATTTCTCCTATCTTATTGTCCTTTACTATCCTGATGCTTTCCTCTATTCTTTTTGTCTCCTCTGAATTGTTCATAATCCCTGTACCACTTATACTGATCCTTTCCTTCAGCAAATTTTAGGTATCCTCTTTTCTTAGTTTCATCTTTTTCATATTTTTGGAAATAAGCCTTTGTATTTTTTTGGCTTATTTCTTCATAATGTGCAGCATCAAAGGCTTATATCAAATTTTTAGGTTTACCTCGTCTAACAAGGGTCCTAATTCTAGGATGTAATCCCATTACAAATTTGTGATCTTTAAATTCTTCTTGTTTATCATATTCTGGTGCATATTTCAATAGTTGGACAAATATTTGATAATATTCTATCACTAACATATTCTCCTGATGTAAGTTGGTGAATTCGACATACTTCTCAATGTAGAATTATGGCTAAGGAATCGATCCTTAAATTCTCTCTCAAATACTTCCCAAGGGATGATAGCAACCTCCTTCTAACTAGTTTTCTTGTAGGTGGTCCACCAATCTCTGGCTGGACCTGTTAAATGTTCCACTGCCCATGTAGTTTTGGATTCTACGCATAAGGGTTGAATAGAGAAGTACCCTTTAGCTTCACTCAACCAATTAATAATTTCTTTATCATCACCCTTTCCATAAAACTAAAATATCAAGCTTCTTAATTTCTTTTTGCAATTCTACGTCGACCTTCCTCCTCGAAGATCCCTTAGGAAATTCACTTATCCTATCTAACTCTTTACTTTTAGTCAAATTCTCAATTACCTTCTGTTGTTGTGTGATAATTTATTGTTGTTGTAATATTTGAACCCTTTTCTATTACATATGCTTGCTTATTTGAGCCCTTTGCATTTCTAATTTTTCCCTCTGCTACTTCAATTGTTCTTGCATTAACTAAATTATTATTGCCATTTTTTCATCATTTTGTGTAACTCTTTTTGCTACTGGCTCTTTCTCTTTTCTTATCACACATCGAGGCACTTCGACAGTTTGTACCTAATCTAACTCTCTCATGAGTCATCTTAATCCCTTCATCAGGACTTCTGCAATCCCCTCTTATAGATTAGCACTTGCACTTTTTGAGGTCCCTGCAATACTTGATGACAAAAGAGCTATGTCAATTCAATAAATCATATTTGCAACCTAGGGTTTTCACAACCTTAGCTCTAATACCAACTGTAACAACCCAATTCTAGCTCTCCTGGTTTTCAAAACCACAACTTCAAATTTTTCAAAATAAATGAGAACAAAGTCACAAACTGACTATTGTGCACCCAACTTTATATTAGTACAATGGTATAAGGTTCCGCACTCCGAGATAAAATATCATTGCAGATAGAATCATAAGTGCTTGGAACTGGACAATTTCTCGCGATAGACTACCATTATTTGAGACCTACCTTCCCATTCTTGAGTTCTAGGTTCTCTATAAGGATTTATCCTTCGAGGGCCCATATCACCTGGAAGGGTGGATGCATATTTTCCTCATTTTGTAGCATGGAGGACATAGATCTACTAACCTATTCTTGTTCTAATGGTCCACTAACCCAATTTTAATTTATGATTAAGCCTTTAGGCCTATGCTAGATTTAATTGTCCTAAAGAGTTAGCGTAGTTATGTCAGTGCTTGATTATTGACATTCAACTAAGGTGTTATCAGGATTTACTAATACTCTAGATTTCAGACCAGGTGTCTCAAACCATACACCAATTTATGATAATATTGTCCATACCGTCTACTGCTGGACCTTCCAACCCCAAGGACCAGCTCTCTAGTCTTAAGTTTTATTGGCAATTATGCAATTTGTTTATGATTCACAAGAATATTCACATACTACTTCATATGATAACCTAGAACAATTTCCCATTCTATCATTCATTACTCTTGATAGCATGGGATCCACTGATCCATCTAGTAATGCTAGAGAATGGTCGTCCCTGATTCACAATAACCACCACTACAAACTATCAGAGTTGGGTAATTACTTACCTTTCTCGATAAGTGTGTGATCTTGACGATTGAAAACACACCATCCTTCTCGATGGCTTGATTGACTTAATATTACTCTAAATTTTAACAATTTAACAAACCGGCCTCCAGAATAATTCTTCAATATGGGTTTTACAAGGATACCATTCTTGAAACAAAAGAATGAACTTATATTTACAATTCATTCTAAAATATTTAAAGTTTTCACATGGTTTTATACAATATTAAGTTAAATCATTAATAAGATGCTAAATGATTGGCAAAGTAATTCATAAATACAATATAACTACTAAAGTAATTCAAAAGTACAATTTTAAACCAACACTAAATATTTTTATTAAATCAAAACATAATGGATATGTTTTAGTATCTTCATCCTATACCCGAAATCATATAAATTCAAAGTGTTATTTCTATTGGCTTATATTTGAAAGTACATAACATATGTCCACATTTTTAATCTACTGTCTTTCTTTTTTGAAATTAAGAATATAACATTTTTATTATTATAATATTCTATTATAAAAAAGGGTTTTCAATGAATACACGTCAGACAGTTTCTAGTAGGATTAAAAGACTTATTTATTTGTACCTCACACACTTTCTTCTTGCAAAATATGTGTTTTCATTAGATTTAGACTATGCCAAAACTGACATTATCTAAACTCATTTATCTAATAAAAATATAATGTTGCTACAAACTTTTAATACCTAAGGTTTACAAAAGGTCTTGGTTCTAGAAGCTATAATAGACATAGGGTAAGAATACTATTTAATATTTTGTGATAGCCAAATTTCCAAAGGATATTTAATGTGTTTTAAACTAAATATACTATATAAATAGTATAACTACAAAATAAAGCTAGTTCAAAACTACAATGTTTACTTACAAATGAAAATTACACTCTAAGACTCTACACAAGCACACAGAAAATTTATCTAAGAAATTACATTATCAAGGATATCATGGTTTAAATAGTATTCTTTCGAGTTGACGATTCTTTTAAAAATATTCAACACCATACCGAACATGAATGGTTATATTGCAACATTGTTTGTTGCTAATCTAAGGTTTTGCTAAGTATAATTCAATAGATTTTATCTTCACTCATCCATAGACCATTAAATTACTTTATAAAATAATTCATTAAAGGAAAAACAATAAATTATTCCAACATATATAAAATCTGACAACTAAAGCACCAGCCACCCTATTCAATCTAATTAAGAGAAAGGTGTATTACGACTTTGACTACAAAAATATTAACTAAGACATCCAAATATTTTAGGAAACGAATATAACATGAACTTGGCTATAGATACACTTATCACAACACTCAACTAAGACAGATATTTATGTTTTTAGATATACCAGGTAAAGTTACATTTTATGAAAAATAGATAAACATAACCTTCAAAGAGATTGTTGTTACACAATACAAATTCGTCATGAAGAAATTTTCTAAAGCTTTCTATTGTGAAATTTTCCTCTCTGAGAGTAAAATTTTAAACTTTTTTACTATATTAATTTTGTCAAACAATCATAACCTAAATGGACTTTTATAACTTGCTCCCAAGAAGTTGTTAACTCTATTCATCAAGTCTCGTTGTAAAAAACTTAAATTTAGCATAAACATGATACACTCCTAGAAAAATGAATGACTTCTATCACCGACATTCTGAAATAGATGCTAAATAAAAAGTGAAAGCCATCCATCCATCATAATATTTATATATATATATTTTAAAAAAGAAAATACTTGAAAGAAAGACCTGTAACAACCCATAATATTTGAAACACTAATACTTGTTGGAGATATTATTGGATCAAACAGTCAGTACTAGATATTAGTTTAATACTATTTTTGAATTGTCTGCTTCACTTGGCTGGTCAAAATCCAATTCAAGGTCTTAAGTTCATATACTTAGCATTTGCTTATATACCAAACACTTGAATGTACTCAGCAAAGACACACGAAGAAAATGTATATAGTTCACAGAGTACTCTAAAATTTGGTTATAGAGTACTCTAAAATCTAGCTAAATTTTTACACAGACCCCTCCATCAAATCAATCATAGACTCTTACACACAATTTTGCAATATCCCTTTAACATGGTATACAAGCACAACATTTCAAAAAAAAATTAATTAGCACTCCAACAACACTCATCTGATGTAATTGATGAACAAAGTATGTTCATACAATTTTAAATAAGAGTCTTATTCTCTATTAACAGATATATATCACACCAAGCCTTTCTTCTCAAATACAAATCATAACATCCACGAAACGTCCAAATTTTCAACTGATTTCATTGGTAGTGGTATAACCAAAGATAGAAAACCTTTTGAAAATAGCTTTGCACTTACTCTTTAACGACCTCATGGTGAGAGATAGTGGATGATGGGCTACATGGATCAGCATGACCACATGTATGCATTCTAATATGAATACAACAATGCTATACTAATGTAGATTGAAAGTATCAACCAGTAATCATAATTTATATTTTCCTTAATAGCAATTTGTAAGCTTTCAGCGAGTAATCAATAAGAAATCCTCTATATATACCAAAATCAATTTATTTCAGTTATCTAAAAATGTACTTGCTCATACAAAATAAAACAATCCAGCACAAATAAGTATAATTAGTGCAGATCCGACCTGATATTTCATTGGACGGACACCCAAAAACAAACATGGCATTCCAACACAGTAGCGAGTCCCAAATCTCCAATAGATCCATACTCGTTTTCACTCTTTTTTTTAAAGGTTTTCAAAATAATTTTTGAATGGACACGTATACTTTCATGCACAATCATAGCCACCAGCATCTGCCAAGTGGTATTACTATTTTCTCACCCGGTAGTTAAAAAGAAGGAACCTAAATATTAAATCTCTTTATCAATGTATTATTACACTTGCTTATATTCTTGTATTAATTAATCCTTTAATTTTAATTAATAATAATAAAATATAATTAATAATAATGATCTTTTCATTTATATATTTACATAAGTGATTTATTTACTTTATTTATTTGTGATTTTAAAATATATATATACAAATATAACATTTTATGAGAAAGTGTATATAATTCAATCTAGCAACGAGATGTGGACCAAATTTTCATACAAGCATATGCATAAACTGCAATTAGCAAGCAGGATGTCCTACATGAAATTTTTTAGTGGGCTTCCTGTTAGAGAATAAAAGCATTAGCAAATAATATTCATAATGTAGTGCTTAAATACAATTAACATAGGCTAAGAATAGCCTTAGGAATATTTAGAAAATAATATCACCTAACCATGCTAACTAACATGCTTTACAAATAAGTACTAACCACTAACAACTGATGTAGTCAAAATGACTACAACTTACCACAAGATATTTTACAGTGAATATGTTCATGGTAGAAAGTAAAAAGTAATAATCTAATGGTAAAAGTAACAAACTACTTTTTAACATGCGGTAAATTAAATCTACCTAGGAGAATCTACTAATTACCAAATGAGGTAATAATTATAGTTACTATAGCATAGTAACTCTAACATCCCTCCTTATTACATTATCTGGATAATGTATATAACTGCCCCAATACAGTGAAAAATATACTGGTATGTTGGATCTTGTGCTAGCTTGGGCTTTTTTCAAAGTGCTCTAGCTGCTCTAAGAAAAAAAGTGGGTCATTCCTCACTTTGTGTTCACATCAACGAATGTCCTTATTGTAATCTTGTCATCCAACCAGATTGCGTTGTTAACCAGCCACTACAACAACTAGGTGTACTAGAGTATATCACTACATACGAGATTCATTTTGTTACAATATAAGTTTGTAAAAGTTTTTATAAGGTAGCTAAGGTGTCGATCGCTGCCAAAAATGCACCCTTATAAGTTTCCCCCTTTTTGCAAAATATGTTGTAATGGAATTTCTACAAGAAGCAGTGACTAAGATTTTTAACGCTATCAAAAATGCACCCTTATAAGTCTTCCTCTCTTTTTACAAAAATTATGTGAAGTAGGAAAGAAATGTTTATCCCCCCTTAAGTGCAAAATATATGCCACTCATGAAGCTTTTTAAGGCTTTTACAAAGATTGCCTCCTAGGCAAATTTCAAAAATTACACCAAAAAACTCCCCCCTTCTATTACAAGTACTTCAAACAAAAAGATTTTGTTATTTATGAAGCCTAAAAAGAGGTACAATCACCCCTTTATTGCAAGTACTTAAAACAAAAACTTATGCTATTTATGAATCCTAAAAAGAGGATTTGAAATGGTGCTTGCCTAGGGTGACAAATTTATTTCCCTTACAAAGTTGTATGGGCCATGAGCACCTTGTGTGCTCTTTCTAAACCATAATCAGAATTGGAATCAGACACTTCACCAGCAATATTACCTCTTTGTTTATTTTGCTTTTGTGATGTGCCTTTGCCATTTTTGTTTTGCTTATTTTTAAACCAACATCGATTGGTGTCATGGTTGTCCTTTTTACAATCTGTGCAAAAAAAAATTTGAGGTTGCTTTCCCTTATATTTTGAAGATGATCCTCCTTTCTGAAAGTTTCCTTTCTTCTTTCCACCCTGATTGTTCAAGTAAAGTGCATTGTTCAACATTTCATTGCTTTGGAGCTTATTTTCTTTCTCGTTTTGAAGCAAATTGACTAACTCCACAAAGGTAGTTGTTCTTTGAGATACATTAAGGGATGTTATTAACATCTTGTAGGATTCTAGAAGAGCCCTCAATATTACTAAAGTCATGATAGTATCTTCTACTTTTACTCCTAAAGCATTCATCTTTGACTTCATTTCTACCACTCTGCAAAGAAATAGATCTACTTTTTCTCCTGACTTCATATGGAGTGTATAAAGTTGAGTTTAAAGGTTTAGAATAGTTGATTTATTCTTACCTTCAAAAATGGTACTTAATGTATCCCATGCATCTTTACTAGTTTTAGCTTCACTTATGTGAGGCTGAATTTCATTAGTAGTAGCTAGGAGAATCAACATGAGAAGACGATTGTTATTTTTATCCCATGCTTTCTAATCTACTCTTGTTGATGTGGGTCTTGTTTTAGTTCCATCCACTAAATCTCACATTTCCTCTACAGTCAGTATAGCTTTCATCTTGGTTTTCCATGCTGAATAGTTAAAAGCTTTAAGCAATTGTGTATCATTTAGGTATTTTTTGATAGTTGCCATGATTAAGGTTCTAGAATTTGCACCAAGATGATCTTTCTTTCACTCTTAATTGGTATTTAATGGCACTTGCCTAAAAACTCTCTTTGAAGAAAGATGATCAGTTTGAAGAAATTTAAGTCAAACAAATAAGAAATGAAAGAAAATTCACTCAAAAAGATATTTAATGGCACCTACTTGAAAATCCTCCTGAAGAGGAATAATTAGTTTGAGTAAATTGAGCCAAACAAATAAGAGTGAATTTTAGGGTTGTATGGAGAGAATATCAATTTTTTTTTAAATGGCTTTATACTTGTGCAATGATTTACACAAATGAGTGTTAAATTTGGGGTTTTGAGTGCTCTTGATTTTGATGATTTATAATTGCAGAAAAAAAGTAATTAAATGCAATAATCAATCAAAGAGTGCCCACAAATGTTTATCAATTAGGTGTCAGATACAACCGAAAATGCACCTAATTTGCTAATTTGAAATAAAGGTGTCGAGTAAATCTAAAATGCACCTTATTACTAATTTTTACAACAAATTTTTTATTTGTGTTGTGCAAAAATTTGATATTCACAATCTCCTCTTGTTTTTTAATTTTGCAAAGAATGTGGCATAAAACAATTGCCTTTCCTTTTTGTGTTGCAAAATAAACAAGTTTGATTTTTAAGTGCTCCTCACTTTGTGTTACAATTTTGCAAAGAAATATAATTTCTTGTCTTCCCCCCTTTGATTTGCAAAATTAACAAAGTAGCACTCCTTTCAAGTCAAGTCAATACATGACCTGCATTTGAAAGGCTTTCCAAAACCAGTCGACACACGACTTGGTTTTTATGGACCCAAGGTCTTCTTCATGAGACAAAACTTATACTCTCAAAAAATGTTTAGAAAATTTTGGAGCAAAGTGTTAGAAATCTCAAATTTTTTGCAAAAGAAATTGTGCTTTGATTTTTATCTCTTATCCCCCCTATGATTTGGAGAAAACAAAAAACATCAAATTTTTTTATGTTTTGCAAAAACAATTGCCTTTGAATTTCAATTTAAATTTACTAAAGTTTAGCATTAATTAAATTAATAATAAAAAAAATTAATTAAAATCACTTGATGGATTAAAAAAATGATTTTATATTAAAAATATATTAAATTATTAACAAAATAGCTAAAAAAATTAAAAATTTGCCTTCGAAAAAGTGCAAGGTTTTTGTTTGTTCAAAAAATAAGTTTGAATCCTCATTGGGAGTTGAACCCGTGACTTCATGGGGATAAGCCCTATGACTGGCCCGTCGGCTAATCGGGCTAGCCCACCCGATGATAAAGAAAGGGAAATACCTTCACTTTGAAGACTTTCCCGCATCAGAGCGGGAAAAAATGTGGGATTAATCCCACATGCGTCCTTTAGATGCACTTCCCATATCATAAAAGCATGACATCATTCCACCTTACCTGATGCTTTCAGCCACTGTCTCCATCAGGGGTGGGTGATATTCTCATCTAGCACACTTGCTATGGAATGGAAACTTGCACCTGCATTCACAAACACTTTCAATAGTACCACATTCTTCTAGGAAAATAGTGGGGATGTTACAGATGTGGCGGTTGGAGCTAGAGTGCAGTGTGCCCAGGTAAGTCACTTTTGAAGATTTTTTGTTATATGCAAAAAAAATTGTATTTTTTTTTACATGTATTAACATTAATGCCTTTGTGTTGTGCTACAACTTAGAATATTGGAGGCTTGACACCGGTTCTTATCTCTCATCCTTGGGATGAGAAAGGCACTGAGGGATAAGGAGTGGAAGTGGTTGGAGGCTATGGGGCTAGCGGGGGTAGCTAGGATAGATGTTGTTAGGGCTGATGATGGGTACCTCTCAACCTTGGAAGAGAGGTGGGATTCAGATAGGGAGAATTTTCAACATCCTACTAGAGAGAATACCCTCACACTTGAGGATGTATATCACATCCTCAAGCTTCCAATGGAGGGGATTCGTGTTGAGGTTGGACACGATGAGGGGACTAATATGAGGAGGTAGAGGAGGAAGGGATTGGTATGCAGTTTGTTACTATAATGTTGGGGATGGGAGCACTTTAGCATGGCTCGATAGGAGAGTCTACCAGTGGTAGGTTGGGATAGGGATAATCCATATGCTAGGAGATGGGCGATGGTGGAGGAGTTACAACCGAGTTGTCTTGTGTGGATGAGCCAGTGGTACAAGGATTTATAGATTGGATTGACATCAACCCAAGTGATATGGAGGCCATGGTAGGATGCCATGTGGATAGGTGATAAAGAGTAGTTGTGATGGGTCAAGTAGGCTAGGTAGGTGGTTAGGAGGTATTTGAGTGAGGTTGAGTACATCCAGTTCTTATGGGTACTCTATAAGTTTAGCTTGAGGTAGGGAGTTCTTGAGGAGCCAGTGCTCTATAAGAGGCATCGAGATAAGACAAGGTTACCCTATGTTGAGGCATGGAGAGTGACCTATGATAATGACGAGGAGTTAGATATCTTCAATGTGGAAGATGAAGGAACTACTAAGGATTATGATGCATGGTTTGTGACTCAGATGCCATGGATACCGATTCTAGTAGTGGATGATGGTAATGGGGATGGGGATGAGGCTAAGGATACCTTCAAGCTAGAAGTTGGAGGAGGAAGACTAAGGGTATACTATGGCAGGCTCCAAAGAGTGGAGGAGATGGTAAGGATGGATATGATGTGGAGGAGACTCTGAATGGACATCTAAGTTAGATTTGGGATGATTGGGTGAGGTTGGAGCAGCTCGTGGTAGAGCGAGATGTTATGGTGACTGCTCAAGATGATACTATAGCACGGATACAGGCAGAGCTGGAGATACAACCAATGGTAGGTGGAGACGAGGAGAGGATCATGAGGTTCTAGGTAGAGCTGCTAGAGAAGGAGCATCATCATATACTTGACATAGGATACCTTCGATATTGGGAGAGATATATCTATTTACTGGAGGATAGGTGTATGGATTACCATATTTGTTTTCCAAATCCACCTTCCTCATCTACATCTGTTATCATCATAGACTTGACATAGGATGCCTTCGATCTTGGGAGAGATATATCCATTTACTGGAGGATAGGTGTATGGATTACCATATTGGGCTTCCAGATCCACCTTCCTCATTTGTATCCGAGTCTGCTAGGCATAGCGATTCTAGGCATAGCTCTAGATATAGAGTTTCATCCAGTCCATAGGTGTCCTCTTGGAGGTCTTAGCTAGTGCAGAGATGCACTTTTTGTATATGAGCCTTGGTGGTCCATTGTATGTAGCCTTTGGGCACTCATTGCATATGCGATATTTATATATATATGGCTTTTACTTTTGTGTTATGTTATTATTTGAATGTTTTTTTGTGGAATTCTTGTGTATATGGATGATTAATGCAAGTGATAATGTAAATGTATATGGATGATTAATGCATATGGAATGTGTATGAATGTAAGTTTATATGGATGATTAATGCAAGTGTATGAATGCAAATGTTCTACTGATCATTCATAGTTTAGATTTTGCTTGGCCATATATTAGCATTGTTTTTTAATCAAGGACAGCAAACTGGTGGCATGTGGGGTGGAAAACTCATGAAATGATATGGATGTTGACATGGAAGAAGATATGGATGTTGATATGGAAATCTGACTATTTTTATAGAGACTCGGACATACTGGTGGCATCAAACAAACTCATTAAATACTTCCTAATTTCTCTAATACCAAATGTGTGTAGTGAATTCATTTACCGGATCAAAATTTTGGTAATGACTCGAGGTAATAAAGAACCAATGTGTGTCCAAGTGATTTCATTAACCCATCTTAAGTAAATTGGGTGAAACATGTTATGGATGAGACCAAGAAGCTATCTTATCCGTATGTGTGGTCAGAGGTCTCTTTGAAAGAGATATGCCACCACGCATGAGCATACTCCACTGCCAGTCAAGCATTTATAGCTCTAGTGGAGACTAGCTCCATAGTCTAAGAGTTTGATATTTAGGCTTTGAGGATGACTACCTAACCATCTAACTAGAAATGTAGTACTATCCTTATAGCTTGAGTATCAATGGTGTGTGATGAAATATTTAGAGCTTTGGGAAATCAGATTCTCAACCTAAGTGTGATGAGAATTGTACCCTATCCTTACTACTTTGTCTTTTGTATTCGAAAGCAACTGTGATAGTGGTGAAAACCACTATTTTATGGACTATAATGGTACAAGAAAGGAATATCATGTTCACTTTGAGGTTCAATCCAAGTATGGTGTTATCCCTCTTTGATACAAGACGTTTTTTATATGTGTGATTTGTGGTTGGTTCAAGAATGTTTTGGAGTCCATTCCCATAACTCAAGATTTTCTTAGTGAAAATGTGTCTTGGTTCTAAATAAACTCGACATGTATTTGGAGGTTGTTTAAAACACTAGGAGTGGCTGAGTGACCAAAAACACCTAGGAATTATGGACATGTGACTTTGCTAATGATAATTTGGATTTATGGACTAATGCAATTAAATGGATGATTTTTTGAATGTGCCTCTGATTAAGGCAAAATTACTTTGTTTGACCAATTTATATCTGAACTAAATAAATGAACCTTATATGTTTGTGAATGTGTGAAAGTGATGGTGCAAATGAAATAAATTTATGTGTTAATGCAATGTATGCAAATGAAATGTGTGTAATGCAATCTATGCCATGCAATGTGTGAAATAAAATGTATGAAATACAATGTTGTTTTTGTGTAATAGCCATGTATATATATATATCACATTATGCATAGAATGCTCTCAAGTGTATAAAATTAAGTGGTTCGGGTTCTTCAACTCCCTCTAGACTAGCAAGCCTATAAGTACCTTTACCCACTTTTTGAGAAATAACATACAGACCTAACCAATTAATCGTAAATTTATCATGAAGGTGCGGCAATGCATTTGTGTTTTGTTGATTCTCTTTAAGGACAAGATCTCCTACTTGGAATTCACGTAGATGAAATTTGACATTATAAACATGTTTTATGTGGTCTTGATATACTCGTAAGTGCTCTAAAGCATTGACTCAATTTTTTCAAGAAGTGTGAGTTATTCAAGATGTGTTTGTCTAGCAGTATCGTCATCTATGAATTCCTGCAGTAAAATTTGCAATAAGGGGATCTCAAGCTCAAGAGGCATGATTGCTTTGGATCCATAGACTAATGAAAATGGTGTTTCCCTAGTGGGTGTGCAGATGCTTGTTTGATAATCCCATAGTGCCGAGGGAATTTGTGTATGCCAATCTCTATGATTTTATTTAACAAGTTTCTTGAGAATAGAATTTAAGGTCTTGTTAGTAGCCTCAACTTATCCATTTGCTTATGGGTAATAAGGAGTCGAGAAATTGTATCGGATATTATATTTCTCGTAAAGTGCTCGAACATCATTATTCTTGAAATATTTACCATTGTAAGAAATGATTTTCAAGGGGATACTAGAATGACAAATAATATTATGAAGTATAAACTCCAAAATTCTAGATCATGTTGTACTGGTTAGAGGAATTGCCTCGATCCACTTTGTGAAGTATTTTGTGGTTGTGATAATGAATGTATGTTGTCCCGAGGAAGAAGGTAATATTTTTCCAATTAAATCTAGACCCCATTGTGAAAAGGGCTAAAGGCTTTGAATAGGTTGTAATGCTTGTGATGGCACATGAGTTAAATTAGCATGTTCTTGGCATTGCTTACAATGTTTAACATATATGTAACAATCTCGTTCCATTATAGGCCAATAATAAACCATGTGTAGAATATGCTATGCAATGGCCATACCACTAAAATGACTACCATAAGTACCATCATGAGCTTCAGCTATGGCTCTTTGTGCCTCAGCAGACTCGAGACAACGAAGGAGGATTCCATCATAACCATGTTTATACATGTCCCCTAAGAGAGTAAAATGAGCTACCTTTTGCTTGAAAGTGTGTTTAGCAGTTATGACATATCTAATGGGAGTGTTCCAAACTTGAGAAGGACTATAATTTGGTTTGACCAAGGGTCACATGGCTCCAAATGGATAAAATAAACATCCTTTTCATCCTTATATTTAGTACGAACAATTGTAGATTTAGAGATCATTGTAATTATGAGGGGATGTACCTCTCCTAAGGTATCCTTTAGAATCAATGATCCAAGAGAGGCCATAAAATTTGCAAATCTATTAATCAAACGTGGAAAACTATCAATTTCATACCAATCAAACTTAGAGAGCAATTTCATTGCTACTTCATGGTAAATCTTAATGGTAGGCTCTTTGCATTGGTATTCTTCAGTTACTTATTTGAAAACAAGTTGAGAATCACCAAATATCCTAATTCGCTTAATGACCATAGCTATAGCTGCTTGAAGACCTAATATTAAGGCTTCATACTCTACATTGTTGTTTTTACATTGGAAGTCTAGTTTGAATGATAAGGGTATAGGCACCCCTTGGGGTGTATGAAACACGACTCCAACACCTTAACCTTTTTCGCACTTAGAACCATCAAAGAATAGTGTGATATCGATGTCTTCCTCTAGAATGACATCTTCTTTTTGTTTTGTGATAGTAAATACCAAATAATTTAGGAGCTCAATAATCAAAGGATGATCACTAGGTAGTGGGGCTTCTACAATAAGATCGGCTATGACTTGATATTTAATGGATTTAAGGCTAATAAACTCAAGATCAAATTTAGTGAGAAGAATTATCCATTTAGCGGTAGGGGTGTTATTATAAGTGTGAGACATCATATAACACAAAGAATTTTCTCTAGCTATGACATATGTAGTGTGATAAAGCTTGTAATATTTTAGTTTCTTAGTGGTAAAAACCACTGCTAAGCACAATTTTCCATGTAACCGTATCTGGTTTCATAGCTTACCAATGTTCGACTAATGTAATAGACAACTTGATCTCAATTATTTTCATTCTTGTGTGCAAGCATTGTCCCTAATGCAAAGTCTATTTCTGAAACATATAGATGAAATGGGACCCCCAAACGAGGAGGAGCTAAGATTGGTGGAGAAGTTAGGTATTGTTTAATGTTATTAAAGGATTTTTTATATTCATCTATCCATAAAAATGGTACTCCATTTTGTAACAGTGATTGAATGTCTTGCATTTATCAGAAAGTTGCGCAATGAAACGATGGATTGATTGAATATTTACTTGTAAAATATGTAATTCCTTTAAGTTTGTTGGGGGAAGCATCTCCATGATGTCCTTGAATTTTTTTGGGTCCACCTCAATGACTCTTTTGGAGAAATGAACCCGAGTGGTTTTCCAGAGGTAACACCAAAGACACATTTCTTGGGATTCAACCTTACATTATGCTCTAGAAGTCAATCAAAGACTTTTTCCAATACACCAATGTGCTCTTGTCAAATTTTAGATTTTTCCAAGAGATCATCCACATAATATTTGATGATATTATCCATGTAATCATGGAATATATATGTCATGGCACATTGATAAGTGGCACCTACATTTTTAAGACCAAGGGGCATCACCATGTAACAAAAAGTCCTCCAAGATGTAGTGAATGTTGTTTTGTGTTGGTCATCAAGATTTATTCAGATTTGATTGTATCTCAAAAAATCATCCATGAGAGAAAGCATTTCATGGCTAGGGTATATTTCAATAAGAGTATCAATGTTTGGAAGAGGAAAATCATCCTTAAGACACACTTTGTTAAGATCTCAAAAATCAATGCAAACACGTATCACCCCATTAGGCTTAAAAATAGGTACCATGTTTAAGAGCCACTCAGGATAATCAATGGCTATAATGAAACCCACATCTAATTGCTTTTGAAGCTCTTCTTTGACCAAGAGAGCAATGGTAGGATGCATCCTTCTAAGTTTTTGTTTGATCGGCTTAGCATCAGGTTTTAAGGTGAGATTGTAGACAACCAAGTTAGGATTAATACTCGACATGTCTTTGTAAGACCACGTAAAAATTCCCTTCTTCCTCTTGAGGAGAGCAATTAATTGCTCTTTTTCATAAATGGATAAACTTTTATCAAGTTTGACAATTTGGGGATTGTCTACGTCTGATTTAAGGTTCACATCGATAGTATCTTCAATAGACATGTGAGAATATTTCTCAAGTTGATGAAGAGTTTAGATTAGATGAATGTCATCTATGATGTCATCAAACTCTTCTGACTTATCCTCGTATATGTCTGCTTGTAAAATCTTAGGATTTGAAGATGAAGGTGAAGGTGAAGGTGGGGGTGATGGTGGAATGTAGTTGGTTGAAGCCCTTAACAATTTCTTGAATAGGACAAACTCGAAAAAGGATGGAGGTGACAAAATCTGGTCCATATCAATAAGACTCATGTCAATAGGAATTGGCATTGCCAAATCATATGAATTATGGAGTGGGGTGAATAAGTCAACAAGATTCATGTTGACTTAAAGAGAAAACGGATGGGTGGCAAAGGTGAATGGAATGGATTCTTTTGGCTAGAACCGATGCTAGAACTCTATTAAACCTGGATAATAACTAGAAACACAAATAAATACAATGTACATGCAAAATATTTTTTTTTATTTTTGTGTTTCCTTTTTTAATTTGTTTTTTATTTTTTTTAATTATGATTTATGTACATATATTACAAACGAAATGGCCAATGAGATGGAGTTGGTGGTTCACTGGTTGGATCAACCCGCTCTTGTGGAATAATCAAGCGAAATATGGGTTGATGGATGGGGAACATTCTAAGGTAAAACTCATCATGTTTAGTGTGTGGAATGATGGGGTCTGATTCCTCTTCAGATTCATCAGAAGCTATTGACATAAGGTCAAATTCTTCATAAATTTCATCATCATAGTCATCAAGGTGAGGGATATATTCTCCTGAATTTAAATTCAAGATTTGAAAAGCTTTTACAAGAGAAGAGGTGAATGAAAGTGGAGGATAACCTAAACGTAAATGGTCATGCATTTCTCGATATGAAACATCAATAATCTCCTGCATTCCCTGTTCATGCCATCCTAGACCATGTACTTGCCAATTAACAATGTGAAAATATCAGGATGGAAAACCCGATATATGTTGTATATTGGTCGGTGTTAGTGATTTGGGTTCATCTAAAGTAACTATATTGGATCATGAATCAAATCCCCCATACACAAAATTAATGCTATTAGTAACTAAACCCATATTATATACCACTCCTATAGATAAGGGTGGGTTACGTGGACAACCTAGTCCTTAGCAATTTGAATGTTGAGCTGTGTTACTGTAATATCTTGGACCACATATTCACCAATATCATGATTAGTGAGGTGGACCTTGACTTGGGATGATGTGTATGGATTGGATGTGGATGAAACTGACTCATGGTATCTCACAATCCATCATTTTGACTTGTGAGACATTGGTTGATGTGGATGAATATGGATTTGGCTAGGTGGATTGTTGAATTAGCAATGATGTGGAAAGAGTGGTGGAGGATGTTGAAGATGTGGCTAATGTAGATTGAATTTGACCACATGTGCATGTGGTCAATGGTGATGAAGATGATGGTATGGAAGTGGATGCTTGATGTGAATTGGTGATTAGAAGCTCCTCAAGAATAGGGGTTTTAGATGATGATATGGATGGGGTGGATGACGAAGTGGTTGATGATGTGAGGAATACATGAGTGGAAGGAAGCATGGACTCATAGGATTTTGAGATAAAATTACAATACTAAAATGGTTCAACATCTATTGGTATGCAATGCACTTATCCCTCATGTACGTAATTCAAGCATTGATGTAGTATGGAGGGGATACATCTCATTTCCCTCATCCGAGGTCATCCAAGGAGTACATTATATGCCATGGATCCTTCCAATATGTGGAACATAGTATGTAATATTTTGACCCCCACTTTGATGGGTAAAACAACAGTGCCAACTATGGAGCAAAGAGCATCGTTAAATGCTTTCAAGGTAAAAGAGGATTTGGTAATGTGGTTTGGTGGAAGCTTGAGATATTGAAGGGTGGACATGGTGATGATATTTATGGATCTGGTATCAATTAAAACTCTTTTGAAAGGCTTCTTATCAATTTAAGGCATGATATGTGTTGATAAGCAACACACCCCCACTGAAAAATGAGATTCCATCCTTAGAAAATTCTGAACTTCCATTTTTGCAGCAGGGACCCTCTTGATCATTTTCAGGTTTTAAATCCAAATTTGCTTGCCTCCTTTTTAAAGTTGTGCTTTTTCTTGCATTCTAGCTGTGTTATCCAAGAATTCACTTTTTACATGCTAGAAATCATTCATGCTTAAGAAAATCTTGCACCGGTACCGAGAAAATCCAGAAAACAGTTGCATAAATTCATGAAAAATCAAACTTTCCATTTTTGGTAGTGTCGCGATATCGCGACACTTCCATTTTCGAAAATGTCGCGATATCGCGACGGGAAAATCAAAATGCAGCTAAGTCGGTTAAGTGTAGCGAAATCGCGACACTTTCCATTTTTGGAAGGTGTCGCGATATCGCGACATTTCCATTTTTGGAAAGTGTCGCGAAATCGCTGCAAGATGAGGAGAAGGAAAGCCGGGGAGAAAAATGTTGCGAAATCGTGACATGTCGCGAAATCGCGGCAAGAGAGAAAAAATGCATGAAATCGGCTAAGTGCCAGAAAGGGCGCGATTTCGCGACATGTCGCGAAATCGCGAGGAGAGAAGGACGGAAGGGACGACGACAGTCGAAATCGCGACATCGCATTACGGAGGAGAGAGAAAGGAAGAAAAAAGCACAAACCGCCTTTCCAGAAGGCGATACCTTCCATTTTGGGAAAGTGTCGCAAAATCGCGGGAGGAGAGAGAAGAAAGTCAGTACGGAGCGCGATTTCGCGACATGTCGGATCGCGAAAAGGAGGAAAGTGGCTAAGTCCCGAAAATTGCGACGATGTGGTGCATGTCTCGAAATCGGGAAAGGGTGCAGCGATGCGCTGCATGTTTCCAAGTCGAAAGAAAAAGTTGCAGCGATGCGCTGCATGTTTCCAAGTCGAAAGAAAAAGTTGCAGCGATGCGCTGCATGTTTCGAAGGCAAAGGATGAGAATGGTAGCGACGCGCTGCACGTTTTGAGGAAGTTGTACGGCCGCCAGCGAGAGGCGCGATTTCGCGACATGTCGCGTTTTTGCGGCCGACGAGGGAAGAAGTTGCCGATGCGCTGGCAGGGTCGCGATTTCGCGACATGTCGCGAAATCGCGACATGTCGCAGAATCGCGGTAGGAGAGAGAAAGTCATAAGTTGACCTGAAAGTGCATTCCGACGGGAAACAGAAGGCATCCTGGGGTAGCGACACGTGTCAAAGCGTGAATGGGACATGCGAGGCCGACATGCAAGCTTATTTTGCGGTTTTTAATCTGTTTTTAATGTTTTAAGCTTGGATTTAATGTTTATTAAAGTGCTAATTTAATCTTTTTGTCTTTCATGCGGGATTCCATCTGGCACTTGCGGGACAACCGGGAAAGACCATAAAGGCAAAGATAAAGTGCGGATTTAGTCAAGGACCGCCATGCTAGAGGAGAGAAGCTGCCGGTGAGAGCATTCAACAACAAATTTATTGCAAAATTGATAGCATGGAGACCATTTCAACTCAGGGATGGATTTGCAGAGATCAGATTGATGGAGAAGTGGTGACTCATCCGGCTCACCAGCGAAATTAATGGAGGCATTTATTTGCGGCTGCGGATGAATGCAAGTTGCATTTGATTTTATCTTCTCCATTTATGGCAGTTGACTGCATAGATTTGCCGAAGGGTTAAGTTCTATCCGGACTTTGATTTTAAATGGATTTTTATTGTAAAACCCGGGTCCTAGGGTTTAAGTGCGATAAGATTTAGGGTTTGAAGAAGATATTTTGAAAAGATCAGGGTCTGTCCTGAGTCTATAAATACTGATTCTAAATGTAATCGCGGGAGGCGGAGACTTAGAAATAAAAGGCTTATAAGCAATTTCTTGCAAATTTTGTGAAATCCTTTGTTTCTGGACTTGGAGTTGATGTGCTTTAGCTTTTCTGTGATAGCATGGCCAGGAGCCTAATCTTTTGCAGAGTGTGATAAGTGTATCTTCTTTTGTTATCCGTTCCATTTAAAGTTTGTTAGATATATGTTGTAAATCTGAGTTATCAAGTTTAAATATGCTGTTAGGCTTCAGTTGTTCTCTTGTCTGCTAGGGGAAATTACAGATTTCAGGTGTAAGTTTGTTCTAATTGCTCTGTCTTCACTGTGCGAGCTAGGCTGTCGGTGAAAGATACCAGTTTTAACCATTTGCCCTTGGATTTATAATTTTTTGCTAGATCTGTTTCACTCTGCCTTGTGCTCTTAGTTGAAAGTGATCTTAGACTGACTGGACACTTTCTTCTTTGATTTGTTCTGTTGTGAAGCTAGTAGCATAGATAAAATTGATGGGTTTAAGTTTTACAGTTTAATGTTTGATAAACTTCTCTTTTTTGCCTTACCCTACCCTCTCTTTGCTTTCGGTGAATGATCCATTTTTATTTTCTTTATTTGCATTTTATTTAAATCTGTGACCCATGAGAGCTAGATCAAGAATTCAAGTTAAATCCGATTGTCAACAACTTTTGCAACTACTCAACAAGTTCAAGAACCCCCTGTAAGGTAACGGAGCAATCCATATTGAAATCTATTCCGGAAGTGGAAAAGAGTGAATTGCCATTCGACCCAACTACGTAACTCGCACCTTGGATAACCAGCTAGATCCTAAAGATGAGTGGGATCCGTCCCGTGGGTGTCTCCGGAGCTTCCTTGCCTTATCCTTTCTCGGGGTGTGCATGAAAGCCGGACCAACAACCTAATTGGCGCTAGAAGGAGGGCCTGAACTCAGTTCAAGTATTGTAAGGGCATAACAACAACATTTGAAGGACCCACAGTGAACTCCGAACAATTTTGTAAATTGTCAGTGCAGTTTTTGAAAGTTGTCGATAGTTTTAAAATTGCAGAGAAGGCCTCAAGTGCGTGTTAAGAACAGTTTTATCATCACTTGCAGTTATCCAATTACAAATCAGAACATCACTGTCAGCCAAGTAATAATGGCAAATTGGTTGGGCCCCACTGCTTTGAATATCCCGGGTATAGCCCATGACTTGCCCAGAAGCCCGAAAAGATATCTCCCTAGGTATAAACATGATGGGACAAGAACTGCAGAAGAACATCTGCTAGCTTTTAAAAATGCTCTAAGATTGTTGAATATACAGCATGAAGATGTTGCCTGCAGATTGTTCCCGTTCACTCTCCAGGAGGGAGCTTATGACTGGTTTTTAAACCTCACCAGCAATTCCATTACTAGGTGGGATGATCTAGAGAAAGCTTTTATATCACAGTTCGGTGAAGTGATAGATCCCAGTATTTTATATCAACAATTTTCCAGCATCAAGAGAGAGTCGGGAGAAGCTGTCAGGTCTTTCAATATGAGGTTCCAAAGAGCTTACGGTAGAATGACTGGCCATTACATCCCAAATGCAAATCTGGCCTTAGAAATCTACAAGAATGCATTGGATTCGGTGACCTCTATTTTCCTCAAGAGAGACATCAATATCACAACCCCGGCGAGGGGCTTATAAAGAAGCCTTAATTCTTGAAAGACAGTTAGGGCCTCAAATTATGAGCAGTCCTTTGATATCCTATGTTACACAGAACATGCCTATTCCAGACCCCATTCCACATCATGAGTTAGTGCCAACATGTCATGCTCTACCCAAGGAGACTCCGTTAACTGTGACATCCACTCAGCATGTGCAAAATACAGAGAAAAGTTCTGACAAGTTCAAAGTGCGAAGTGCTTGAAGTGAACAGTTGTGATCTGGCACCACCCAAATCTGAAGTTTTTCCTGGTGAGTTAAATTTTCCTAGAGATCAAAGAAATATTGATATTTCTAGTTCACCCAAAAACAGTACAACCAGGGTTTTCGATTCTTTCACTTTTCTCGAAGAGACAGAAAGTCTTGTACGGACTCCTGTGGATGAAATGCAAGATTTTCAACGAGTTCAAAATGGACGAGTTATGACTTGAGATGTGAGAGTCCAGAACTTAATAATGATCCTTCCTCATCAGAGGATGATGAAAGTGAGATTCAATATCACTATGCAGAAGTAACTGAGGAGGATAGCATCATTGAGGATATGAGGGAACTTAAAGCTGACATCACCCTCTATGAACTGCCTCAGATTGTTGAACAAAAGGTTAACTTGATTGAGGCTTACTCTGGACCACCTGTTGGATTTCAAGAAAAGGAGGAAAAGATAGTAAATATGAATGTGGTCAGCCAACTTGGAATTGATGAGCTGTCTCAACATAAGCCTGCAACTTCTGAACATAATGTCAAAGAGGAGGCTATAAACTGTGTTGATGCAGATATTGGAGTTTATAATTTGGCAACTGAGAAGGTGAGAACAATTACAGCTCTAATCCATCACAACAATGATGTTTGGATATTGCACATTGATGAGGTTAAATCTAAGCAAGGCTCAGGTGAAAAGGAAAATTGTAAGCATTCTTCTAGAGGGATAAAAATTGAAGTCCTGGATATTGAAGCAGTGCAGCAACCACAAAATGTTCAAGTTGTTAAGAACCAGGGCATACAGATAAAACATGATTTCTTTCAGTTGTCACATAATTTTGAAGATGTGGTGGTCTGGGTCTGTCAAGATTTTAAGGTATTTGATCCTGGGGGTTTTTTACATTCAGTCCTTTTGAAAGAACTCTGCAAACCCTTCAATTAGAAGCATAAACATGTTATCATATGATTTGTTATTATATGATTTGTTTAATTTGAAGGAGTTGCAGATTTGTTTTTCAAATGGGACAGGGAAGACAGTAAACCCAAGTCTTTCCCAGATAGCAAATTTTTGAAGCACGGTCTGGAGTGCATTTCGTCAACAGGACCTGAAAGGTAATTTTTTTAAATTACTTGCACATGGTCAAAATTTTTTAAGGCACCATTTCTCTGCTTTCCCAACTGCTGCATTTTTTGAGTATGAAGGGAAGTTGTAACATATGTATGCATTGTAAGTAAGTCTTTGAAGTTTTTCAGTTTTATTTCTTTGTCGGTGCAGTTTTATTTTTAAATGTTTCCGTATCGATCTCTCTTTTCAGTTTTTCTTTAATTGTTTTTCGGTTTTAGCTTGTGCGATTTATTTCTTTTGTCGGTGCTTTTTATTTCCTTTCTTTGTCTTTTTATTTTAGCTTGCTTTTATTTTAGTCTCGTACAGTCTTTTCTTCCTTGCGTTTCTTTTTCTTTGTCTTCGTACGATTTAGTTTAATTTATTTCGAGTTGCTTTAGTTTATTTCGGCTTTCTTTAGCTTTCTCTTGTTTTAATTGCTTTGTTTTGCTTTTAGCTTAATTTTGTTCTCTTTCTTTGCATCCTTGTAAGTAGCTTTTATTTTCTTTGTTTTATTTCTTTTTTACTTTTTTCTTCTTTATCTTTTGTTTAGTTTTAATTTATTTGTTTTTCAGTTTTCTTTTATTGTCTCATGCAGTTTTTATTTTGTTTTTGCTTTAGAAGCCTGTGCCTGTCCTTGGAAGCCTGTACAAAGTCCTTTGGCTTCTAAAATTTTCTGTCCTTTGCCTTTGCTTGAGCAATCAATGAAAAGTCAGCCTGCTGAAAATTGTTTTATTCCTAGCTGATAAATCCTCAATCCATTTCCATCCAATGCCCATGTTGTTCACCATTCTAATTGAGATAGTCTGCTTGCACTGAACAGTAGAACTATTTTGTTATTCAGGACAAAGGTAGAGAGATGATTGGATCTTGTGTCTTACTTGCCACAGTTGTTTTAATGATAGAAAAATTGCTATGTTGTTTAGTTGGAGGAACTCCCGGGGAATCCAAGAAAAGCTGGTTATAAGAGGGGACTATGGTTCATGCAATTATTTGGGTATCACCAGAGGCTATCAATGCCTAGACTGAAACAGTTCCAGATTGATCAAATGATAAAAGAAAATTGTAATTTCTCTAAGGTCTTCCAGATAGTGATATATTTCAAAAGGAGAGAGATAAAAAAAAAAAAGAGAAAAAAGAAAAAGAGAAAAGAGTTGAACAATTAAAAGAGGCAGCCAATATTAGATTCTGCCCTACAGTTGTAAATTTGGGTCGTGTAAATCTAAAGGGTAACTCTGTCTAGGCTGTAAAAGGCTAAACTAGTAAACAGAGCTCTACTCGGTTTCCCCTTTTACAATCTAGAAAAGTTGATTAATCCAAGGTTATCATTCAATTCAGTCATCCTTGAAGAAAGTTTTATACCCTTTGAAATTGCACATCAGAAATCTTCCTTGAAGTAATCCAGCCTAGTATGTCCTTGGGAAATTTTAACAGCTGGCAGTTAGTAGTCAATTTATTGTGAAGAATGTCTGTGGCAAGGCATGATGCATGGTCTTTTTGTTTTGAAACCAGAGTCTTGGGTTCTAAAATAGTGCTACTATTTTACCCGTGAGATATCGCCATTTGTTGAGAAGCAACACACCCCCACCGAAAAATGAGATTCCATCCTCTTGAAAACTCCGAACTTCCATTTTTGCAAGCGGGGACCCTCTTGATTCTTTTCAGGTTTTAAATCCAAATTTGCTTGCCTCCTTTTTAAAGTTGTGCTTTTTCTTGCATTCTAGCTGTGTTATCCAAGAATTCACTTTTTACATGCTAGAATCATTCATGCACAAGAAAATCTTGCACCGGTACCGAGAAAATCCAGAAAACAGTTGCATAAATTCATGAAAAATCAAACTTTCCATTTTTGGTAGTGTCGCGATATCGCGACAGGAAAATCAAAATGCAGCTAAGTCGAAAAGTGTAGCGAAATCGTGACACTTTCCATTTTTGGAAGTGTCGCGATATCGCGACATTTCCATTTTTGGAAGTGTCGCAAAATCGTCGCAAGAGAGGAGAGAAAGCGAAAACATGTCGCGAAATCGCGACAAGGAGAGAAAGCAAAGAAGCGCGATTTTGCGACATGTCGCAAATCGCGCTTTGGAGAGAGAAGCCAGACTGTAGGAGAGAGAAAGTGGAAAAGAGCAAATGCGACATTCCATTTAAAGGTCCAAATCGTAGGAGAGAGAAGAAAGCGGAGCGCGATGCGACAGCTGAAAGAGAAAGGGCAGAAGTGCCGAAACATGTTTCAAAATCGGGGTCCAAGGGTGCGACGATCGCATGTTAAGTCGAAGAAACGTCGCGACGATCGCGACGTGTTTCGTAAGAAGGCCGTTTGCAAGGGAACGTTTGAGGAAGCGTACGGCCGCCGGCAAGAGGCGCGATTTCGCGACATGTCGCGAAATCGCGACATGTCGCGTTTTCGCGGCCGACGAGGGAAGAAGTTGTCGATGCGCTGGCAGGGTCGCGATTTCGCGACATGTCGCGAAATCGCGACATGTCGCAGAATCGCGATAGGAGAGAGAAAGTCATAAGTTGACCTGAAAGTGCATTCCGACGGGAAACAGAAGGCATCCTGGGGTAGCGACACGTGTCAAAGCGTGAGGAAGACATGCAGAGGCCGACATGCAAGCTTATTTTGCGGTTTTTAATCTGTTTTTAATGTTTTAAGCTTTGATTTAATGTTTATTAAAGTGCTAATATAATCTTTTTGTCTTTCATGCGGGATTCCATCTGGCACTTGCGGGACAACGGGAAAGACCATAAAGGCAAAGTTAAAGTGCGGATTTAGTCAAGGACCGCCATGCTAGAGGAGAAGAAGCCGGTAAATGCATTCAATGACAAATTTATTGCAGAATTGATAGCATGAAGATATTTTCAACTCAGGGATGGCTTTGCGGAGATCAAATCGATGGAGAAGTGGTGACTCATCCGGCTCACCAGCAGAATTAATGGAGGCATTTATTTGCAGCTGCGGATGAATGCAAGTTGCATTAGATTTTATCTTCTCCATTTATGGCAGTTGACTGCACTGATTTGCCGAAGGGTTAAGTTCTATCCGGACTTTGATTTTAAATGGATTTTTATTGTAAAACCCGGGTCCTAGGGTTTAAGTGCGATAAGATTTAGGGTTTGAGAAGAAGATATTTTGAAAAGATCAGGGTCTGTCCTGAGTCTATAAATACAGATTCTAAATGTAATCGCGGGAGGCGGAGACTTAGAAATAAAAGGCTTATAAGCAATTTCTTGCAAATTTTGTGAAATCCTTTGTTTCTGGACTTGGAGTTGATGTGCTTTAGCTTTTCTGTGATAGCATGGCCAGGAGCCTAATCTTTTGCAGAGTGTGATAAGTGTATCTTCTTTTGTTATCCGTTCCATTTAAAGTTTGTTAGATATATGCTGTAAATCTGAGTTATCAAGTTTAAATATGCTGTTAGGCTTCAGTTGTTCTCTTGTCTGCTAGGGGAAATTACAGATTTGAGGTTAAGTTTGTTCTAATTGCTCTGTCTTCACTGTGTGAGCTAGGTCTGCCGGTGAAAGATACCAGTTTTAACCAGCTGCCCTTGGATTTATAATTTTCTTGCTAGATCCGTTTCACTCTGCCTTGTGCTCTTAGTTGAAAGTGATCTTAGACTGACTGGACACTTTCTTCTTTGATTTGTTCTGTTGTGAAGCTAGTAGCATAGATAAGATTGATAGTTTAGGGTTTTACAGTTTGATGTTTGATAAACTTCTCTTTTCGCCTTACCCTACCCTCTCTTTGCTTTCGGTGAATGATCCATTTTTATTTTCTTTGTTTGTCTTTTATTTAAATTCGCTGACCCATGAGAGCTAGATCTAGAATTCAAGTTAAATCTGATTGTCAACAACTTTTGCAACTACTGAACAAGTTCAAGAACCCCCTGTAAGGTAACAGAGCAGTCCATATTGAAATCTATTCCAGAAGTGGAAAAGAGTGAATTGCCATTCGACCCAACTCTGTAACTCGCACCTTGGATAACCAGCTAGATCCTAAAGATGAGTGGGATCCGTCCCGTGGGTGTCTCCGGAGCTTTCCTTGCTTCATCCTTTCCCGGGGTGTGCATGAAAGCCGGACCAACAACCTAATTGGCGCTAGAAGGAGGGCCTGAACTCAGTTCAAGTATTGTAAGGGCATAACAGCAACATTTGAAGGACCCACAGTGAACTCCGGACAATTTTGTAAATTGTCAGTTTTTTTTGAAAGTTGTCAGTACAGTTTTTAAAATTGCCAGAGAAGGCCTTAAGTTCAGTGGTTTGTTAAGAACAGTTCTATCATCACTTGCAGTTATCCAATTACAAATCAGAACATCACTGTCAGCCAAGTAATAATGGCAAATTGGTTGGGCCCCACCGCTTTGAACATTCCGGGTATAGCCCATGACCTGCCCAGAAGTCCAGAAAGATATCTCCCTAGGTATAAACATGATGGGACAAGAACTGCAGAAGAACATCTGCTAGCTTTTAAAAATGCTTTAAGATTGTTGAATATACAGCATGAAGATGTTGCCTGCAGATTGTTCCCGTTCACTCTCCAGGAGGGAGCTTATGACTGGTTTTTAAACCTCACCAGCAATTCCATTACTAGCCGGGATGATCTAGAGAAAGCTTTTATATCACAATTCGGGGAAGTGATAGATCCCGGTATTTTATATCAACAATTTTCCAGCATCAAGAGAGAGTCGGGAGAAACCGTCAGGTCTTTCAATATGAGGTTCCAAAGAGCTTACGGTAGAATGATTGGCCATTACATCCCAAATGCAAATCTGGCCTTAGAAATCTACAAGAATGCATTGGATTCGGTGACCTCTATTTTCCTCAAGAGAGACATCAATATCACAACCCTGGCAGGGGCTTATAAAGAAGCCTTAATTCTTGAAAGACAGTTAGGGCCTCAAATTCTGAGCAGTCCTTTGATATCCTATGTTACACAGAACATGCCTATTCCAGACCCCATTCCACATCATGAGTTAGTGCCAACATGTCATGCTCTACCCAAGGAGACTCCGTTAACTGTGACATCCACTCAACATGTGCAAAATACAGAGAAAAGTTCTGACAAGTTCAAAGTGGAAGTGCTTGAACTGAACAGTTGTGATCTGGCACCACCCAAATCTGAAGTTTTTCCTGGTGAGTTAAATTTTCCTAGAGATCAAAGAAATATTGATATTTCTAGTTCACCCAAAAATAGTACAACCAGGGTTTCAGATTCTTTCACTTTTCCTGAAGAGACAGAAAGTCTTGTACAGACTCCTGTGGATGAAATGCAAGATTTTCAACAGTTCAAAATGGACAGTTATGACTTGAAATGTGAGAGTCCAGAACTTAATAATGATCCTTCCTCATCAGAGGATGATGAAAGTGAGATTCAATATCACTATGCAGAAGTAACTGAGGAGGATAACATCATTGAGGATATGAGGGAACTTAAAGCTGACATCACCCTCTATGAACTGCCTCAGATTGTTGAACAAAAGGTTAACTTGATTGAGGCTTACTCTGGACCACCTGTTGGATTTCAAGAAAAGGAGGAAAAGATAGTAAATATGAATGTGGTCAGCCAACTTGGAATTGATGAACTGTCTCAACATAAGCCTGCAACTTCTGAACATAATGTCAAAGAGAAGGCTATAAACTGTGTTGATGCAGATATTGGAGTTTATAATTTGGCAACTGAGAAGGTGAGAACAGTTACAGCTCTAAACCATCACAACAGTGACAGTTGGATATTGCACATTGATGAGGTTAAATCTAAGCAAGGCTCAGGTGAAAAGGAAAATTGTAAGCATTCTTCTAGAGGGATAAAAATTGAAGTCCTGGATATTGAAGCAGTGCAACAACCACAAAATGTTCAAGTTGTTAAGAACCAGGGCATACAGATAAAACATGATTTCTTTCAGTTGTCACATAATTTTGAAGATGTGGTGGTCTGGGTCTGTCAAGATTTTAAGGTATTTGATCCTGGGGGTTTTTTACATTCAATCCTTTTGAAAGAACTCTGCAAACCCTTCAATTAGAAGCATAAACATGTTATCATATGATTTGTTATTATATGATTTGTTTAATTTGAAGGAGTTGCAGATTTGTTTTTCAAATGGGACAGGGAAGACAGTAAACCCAAGTCTTTCCCAGATAGCAAATTTTTGAAGCACAGTCTGGAGTGCATTTCGTCAACAGGACCTGAAAGGTAATTTTTCTAAATTACTTGCACATGGTCAAAATTTTTTTAAGGCACCATTTCTCTGCTTTCCCAACTGCTGCATTTTTTGAGTATGAAGGGAAGTTGTAACATATGTATGCATTGTAAATAAGCTTTGAAGTTTTTCAGTTTTATTTCTTTGTCAGTGCAGTTTTATTTTTAAATGTCTGTACAGTTGCAGTTTTTCAGTTTTCTTTAGTTGTTTTTCAGTTTTAGCTTGTGCAGTTTATTTCTTTTGTCAGTGCTTTTTATTTCCTTTCTTTGTCTTTTTATTTTAGCTTGCTTTTATTTTAGTCTATACAGTCTTTTCTTCCTTGCAGTTCTTTTTCTTTGTTGTCTGTATAGTTGCAGTTTAATTTATTTCAGTTGCTTTAGTTTATTTCGATGCTGTTGCAGTTTAGCTTTGCTGTAGTTTGGCGGTTTTAATTGCTTTGTTTTTTGTTTTAGCTTAATTTTGCTCTCTATATTCTTTGCATCCTTGTTCTTTCTTTTGTTTTATTTATTTGTCTTACTTTCTTTTTTTTTTTTGCTTGTTTTAGTTTATTTTTTTTAGTTTTCTTTTAGTCTGTGCAGTTTTATTTTGTTTTTGCTTTAAAGCCTGTGTCTGTCCTTGGAAGCCTGTACAAAGTCCTTTGGCTTCTAAAATTTTTGTCCTTTAACCTTTGCCTGAGCAATCAATGAAAAGTCAGCCTGCTGAAAATTGTTTTATTCCTAGCTGATAAATCCTCAATCCAGTACCCCATGCTGTTCATTATTCTAATTGAGATAGTCTGCTTGCACTGAACAGTAGAACTATTTTGTTATTCAGGACAAAGGTAGAGAGATGATTGGATCTTGTGTCTTACTTGCCATAGTTGTTTTAATGATAGAAAAACTGCTATGCTGTTTAGTTGGAGGAACTCCCAGGGAATCCAAGAAAAGCTGGTTATGAGAGGGGACTATGGTTCATGCAATTATTTGGGTATCCACAGAGGCTATCAATGCCTAGACTGAAACAGTTCCAGATTGATCAAATGATAAAAGAAAATTGTAATTTCTCTAAGGTCTTCCAGATAGTGATATATTTCAAAAGGAGAGAGAAAAAAAAAAAAAGAGAAAAAGAAAAAGAGAAAAGAGTTGAACAATTAAAAGAGGCAGCCAATATTAGATTCTGCCCTACAGTTGTAAATTTGGGTCGTGTAAATCTAAAGGGTAACTCTGTCTAGGCAGTAAAAGGCTAAACTAGTAAACAGAGCTCTACTCGGTTTCCCCTTTTACAATCTAGAAAAGTTGATTAATCCAAGTTTATCATTCAATTCAGTCATCCTTGAAGAAAGTTTTATACCCTTTGAAATTGCACATCAGAAATCTTCCTTGAAGTAATCCAACCTAGTATGTCCTTGGGAAATTTTAACAGCTTGCAGTTAGTAGTCAATTTATTGTGAAGAATGCCTGTGGCAAGGCATGATGCATGGTCTTTTTGTTTTGAAACCAGAGTCTTGGGTTCTAAAATAGTGCTACTATTTTACCCGCAGATATCGCCATTTGTTGAGAAGCAACACACCCCCACTGAAAAATGAGATTCCATCCTCTAGAAAACTCTGAACTTCCATTTTTGCAGCAGGGACCCTCTTGATCATTTTCAGGTTTTAAATCCAAATTTGCTTGCCTCCTTTTTAAAGTTGTGCTTTTTCTTGCATTCTAGCTGTGTTATCCAAGAATTCACTTTTTACATGCTAGAATCATTCATGCACAAGCAAAATCTTGCACCGGTACCGAGAAAATCCAGAAAACAGTTGCATAAATTCACTGAAAAATCAAACTTTCCATTTTTGGTAGTGTCGCGATATCGCGACACTTCCATTTTCGAAAATGTCGCGATATCGCGACAGGTAAGTCAAAATGCAGCTAAGTCGTGAAAGTGTAGCGAAATCGTGACACTTTCCATTTTTGGAAGTGTCGCGATATCGCGACATTTCCATTTTTGAACCGCAATCGAGAAAGAGAGAGGTCCAGGGAGAGACAAGAAAAAAATCCGACATGTCATAGGAGAGAGAAAGAATTTGGATAAATGGGCCAAAGGGGGAGACTGTAAAAGGCAAATTGCACATAGCATGTCTCCAAAATCGGTGGGCCAGCTGTGCAGTGCCATCCCATGTTTCTAGGGCGCATGTTTCAAGGCAAGGGAAAATGGTCGACGCCGCAGTTTGAGGAAGCGTACGGGGCCGGAGAGGCGCGATTTCGCGACATGTCGCGAAATCGTGACATGTCGCGTTTTCGCGGCCGACGAGGGAAGAAGTTGCCGATGCGCGATTTCGCGACATGTCGCGAAATCGCGACATGTCGCAGAATCGCGATAGGAGAGAGAAAGTCATAAGTTGACCTGAAAGTGCATTCCAACGGGAAACAGAAGGCATCCTGGGGTAGCGACACGTGTCAAAGCGTGAGTGAGACAGCAGAGGCCGACATGCAAGCTTATTTTGCGGTTTTTAATCTGTTTTTAATGTTTTAAGCTTGGATTTAATGTTTATTAAAGTGCTAATATAATCTTTTTGTCTTTCATGCAGGATTCCATCTGGCACTTGCGGGACAACCGGGAAAGACCATAAAGGCAAAGTTAAAGTGCGGATTTAGTCAAGGACCGCCATGCTAGAAGAGAAGAAGCCAGTGAGAGCATTCAATGGCAAATTTATTGCAGACTTGATAGCATGAAGACCATTTCAACTCAGAGATGGCTTTGCGGAGATGAATTGATGGAGAAGTGGTGACTCATCCGGCTCACCAGCAGAATTAATGGAGGCATTTATTTGCAGCTGCGGATGAATGCAAGTTGCATTAGATTTTATCTTCTCCATTTATGGCAGACTGATCGCACAGATTTGCCGAAGGGTTAAGTTCTATCCGGACTTTGATTTTAAATGGATTTTTATTGTAAAACCCGGGTCCTAGGGTTTAAGTGCGATAAGATTTAGGGTTTGAAGAAGATATTTTGAAAAGATCAGGGTCTGTCCTGAGTCTATAAATACAGATTCTAAATGTAATCGCGGGAGGCGGAGACTTAGAAATAAAAGGCTTATAAGCAATTTCTTGCAAATTTTGTGAAATCCTTTGTTTCTGGACTTGGAGTTGATGTGCTTTAGCTTTTCTCTGATAGCATGGCCAGGAGCCTAATCTTTTGCAGAGTGTGATAAGTGTATCTTCTTTTGTTATCCGTTCCATTTAAAGTTTGTTAGATATATGTTGTAAATCTGAGTTATCAAGTTTAAATATGCTGTTAGGCTTCAGTTGTTCTCTTGTCTCCTAGGGGAAATTACAGATTTGGAGGTGTAAGTTTGTTCTAATTGCTCTGTCTTCACTGTGTGAGCTAGGTCGTCGGTGAAAGATACCAGTTTTAACCAGCTGCCCTTGGATTTATAATTTTCTCCTAGATCTGTTTCACTCTGCCTTGTGCTCTTAGTTGAAAGTGATCTTAGACCGACTGGACACTTTCTTCTTTGATTTGTTCTGTTGTGAAGCTAGTAGCATAGATAAGATTGATAGTTTAGGGTTTTACAGTTTGATGTCTGATAAACTTCTCTTTCTGCCTTACCCTACCCTCTCTTTGCTTTCGGTGAATGATCCATTTTTATTTTCTTTGTTTGTATTTTATTTAAATCGCTGACCCATGAGAGCTAGATCAAGAATTCAAGTTAAATCCGATTGTCAACAACTTTTGCAACTATCGAACAAGTTCAAGAACCCCCTGTAAGGTAACAGAGCGGTCCATATTGAAATCTATTCCGAAGTGGAAAAGAGTGAATTGCCATTCGACCCAACTCAGTAACTCGCACCTTGGATAACCAACTAGATCCTAAAGATGAGTGGGATCCGTCCCGTGGATGTCTCCGGAGCTTTCCTTGCTTCATCCTTCCCCGGGTGTGCATGAAAGCCGGACCAACAACCTAATTGGCGCTAGAAGGAGGGCCTGAACTCGGTTCAAGTATTGTAAGGGCATAACAAGAACATTTGAAGGACCCACAATGAACTCCGGACAATTTTGTAAATTGTCGATGTTTTTAAATTGTCGTTTAAATTGTCGAGCTTTTGAAAGTTGTCAGTATAGTTTTTAAAATTGCCAGAGAAGGCCTTAAGTTCGTTTGTTAAGAACAGCTTCTATCATCACTGGCGCTTATCCAATTACAACTCGGAACATCACCGTCACCCAAGTAATAATGGCAAATTGGTTGGGCCCCACCGCTTTGAATATTCCGGGTATAGCCCATGACCTGCCCGTAAGCCCGTAAAGATATCTCCCTAGGTATAAACATGATGGGACAAGAACTACGAAGAACATCCGCTAGCTTTTAAAAATGCTTTAAGATTGTTGAATATACAAAGATGAAGATGTTGCCTGCAGATTGTTCCCGTTCACTCTCCAGGAGGGAGCTTATGACTGGTTTTTAAACCTCACCAAGAATTCCATTACTAGTCGGGATGATCTAGAGAAAGCTTTTATATCACAATTTGGGGAAGTGATAGATCCCAAAGATTTTATATCAACAATTTTCCAAGGATCAAGAGAGAGTCGGGAGAAACTGTCAGTTCTTTCAATATGAGGTTCCAAAGAGCTTACGGTAGAATGATTGGCCATTACATCCCAAATGCAAATCTGGCCTTAGAAATCTACAAGAATGCATTGGATTCAGTGACCTCTATTTTCCTCAAGAGAGACATCAATATCACAACCCTGGCAGGGGCTTATAAAGAAGCCTTAATTCTTGAAAGACAGCTAGGGCCTCAAATTCTGAGCAGTCCTTTGATATCCTATGTTACACAGAACATGCCTGCTCTGGACCCCATTCCACATCATGAGTTAGTGCCAACATGTCATGCTCTACCCAAGGAGACTCCGTTAACCGTGACATCCACTCAAAGCATGTGCAAAATACGGAGAAAAGTTCGACAAATTCAAAGTGGAAGTGCTTGAACCGAACAAGCTATGATCCGGCACCACCCAAATCTAAGTTTTTCCTGGTGAGTTAAATTTTCCTAGAGATCAAAGAAATATTGATATTTCTAGTTCACCCAAAAACAGTACAACCAGGGTTTCAGATTCTTTCACTTTTCTCGAAGAGACAGAAAGTCTTGTAGAGACTCCTGTGGATGAAATGCAAGATTTTCAACAGTTCAAAATGGACAGTTATGACTTGAGATGTGAGAGTCCAGAACTTAACAATGATCCTTCCTCATCAGAGGATGATGAAAGTGAGATTCAATCTCACTATGCAGAAGTAACTGAGGAGGAT
Source organism: Wollemia nobilis (assembly GCA_028583015.1). Classification (NCBI taxonomy): domain Eukaryota; kingdom Viridiplantae; phylum Streptophyta; class Pinopsida; order Araucariales; family Araucariaceae; genus Wollemia; species Wollemia nobilis. Next base: position 145,906 of record JAQPPZ010014978.1, read on the forward strand.
AACATCATTGAGGATATGAGGGAACTTAAAGCCGACATCACCCTCTATGAACCGCCTCGCATTGTTGAACAAAAGGTTAACTTGATTGAGGCTTACTCTGGACCACCTGTTGGATTTCAAGAAAAGGAGGAAAAGATAGTAAATATGAATGTGGTCAGCCAACTTGGAATTGATGAACTGTCTCAACATAAGCCTGCAACTTCTGAACATAATATCAAAGATAAGGCTATAAACTGTGTTGATGCAGATATTGGAGTTTATAATTTGGAAACTGAGAAGGTGAGAACAGTTACAACTCTAAACCATCACAACAGTGACAGTTGGATATTGCACATTGATGAGGTTAAATCTAAGCAAGGCTCAGGTGAAAAGGAAAATTGTAAGCATTCTTCTAGAGGGATAAAAATTGAAGTCCTGGATATTGAAGCAAGGCAAGCAACCACAAAATGTTCAAGTTGTTAAGAACCAGGGCATACAGATAAAACATGATTTCTTTCAGCTGTCACATAATTTTGAAGATGTGGTGGTCTCGGGTCCGTCAAGATTTTAAGGTATTTGATCCTCGGGGTTTTTTACATTCAATCCTTTTGAAAGAATTCTCGCAAACCCTTCAATTAGAAGCATAAACATGTTATCATATGATTTGTTATTATATGATTTGTTTAATTTGAAGGAGTTGCAGATTTGTTTTTCAAATGGGACAGGGAAGACAAGAAACCCAAGTCTTTCCCAGATAGCAAATTTTTGAAGCACAGTCTGGAGTGCATTTCGTCAACAGGACTCGAAAGGTAATTTTTCTAAATTACTTGCACATGGTCAAAATTTTTTTAAGGCACCATTTCTCTGCTTTCCCAACTGCTGCATTTTTTGAGTATGAAGGGAAGTTGTAACATATGTATGCATTGTAAATAAGTCTTTGAAGTTTTTCAGTTTTATTTCTTTGTCAATGCAGTTTTATTTTTAAATGTCTGTACATTTGCAATTTTTCAGTTTTTTTTAATTGTTTTTCAGTTTTAGCTTGTGCAGTTTATTTCTTTTGTCAGTGCTTTTTATTTCCTTTCTTTGTCTTTTTATTTTAGCTTGCTTTTATTTTAGTCTGTATAGTCTTTTCTTCATTGCATTTCTTTTTCTTTGTTTCAATTGCTTTAATTTATTTCCTTGCTTTAGTTTATTTCTTTTTTATTTTCATTACTTTTAATTGCTTTTTTTTTTTTAGCTTATTTTGTTCTTTTCATCCTTTGTAATAGCTTTTAGTTTGTTTTATTCCTTTGTCTATGTTTAGTTTTGTTTGTTTTTTATTTAGTCTGAGCTTTTATTCTGTTTTGCTTTAAAGCTCGTGCTCTGTCCTTGGAAGCCTGTACAAAGTCCTTTGGCTTCTAAAATTTTTGTCCTTTACCTTTGCCTGAGCAATCAATGAAAAGTCAGCCTGCTGAAAATTGTTTTATTCTAAGCTGATCAATCCACAATCCAATGCCCATGATGTTCACCATTTTAATTGAGATAGTCTGCTTGCACTGAACTGTAGAACTATTTTGTTATTCAAGACAAAGGTAGAGAGATGATTGGATCTTGTGTCTTACTTGCCACAGTTGTTTTAATGATAGAAAAACTGCTATGCTGTTTAGTTGGAGGAACTCCTGGGAATCCAAGAAAAGTCAGGTTATAAGAGGGGACTATGGTTCATGCAATTATTTGGGTATCCCCAGAGGCTATCAATGCCTAGACTGAAACAGTTTCAGATTGATCAAATGATAAAAGAAAATTGTAATTTCTCTAAGGTCTTCCAGATAGTGATATATTTCAAAAGAGAGAGATAAAAAAAAAAAAGAGTTGAATAATTAAAAGAGGCAGCAAATATTAGATTTTGCCCTGCAGTTGTAAATTTGGGTCGTGTAAATCTAAAGGGTAACTCTGTCTAGGCTGTAAAAGGCTAAACTAGTAAACAGAGCTCTACTCGGTTTCCCCTTTTACAATCTAGAAAAGTTGATTAATCCAAGTTTATCATTCAATTCAGTCATCCTTGAAGAAAGTTTTATACCCTTTGAAATTGCACATCAGAAATCTTCCTTGAAGTAATCCAGCCTAGTATGTCCTTGGGAAATTTTAACAGTTGGCAGTTAGTAGTCAATTTATTGTGAAGAATGTCTGTGGCAAGGCATGATGCATGGTCTTTTTGTTTTGAAACCAGAGTCTTGGGTTCTAAAATAGTGCTACTATTTTACCCGCAGATATCGCCATTTGTTGAGAAGCAACACACCCCCACCGAAAAATGAGATTCCATCCTCTGAAAATTCTGAACTTCCATTTTTGCAAATAGGGACCCTCTTGATCATTTTCAGGTTTTAAATCCAAATTTGCTTGCCTCCTTTTTAAAGTTGTGCTTTTTCTTGCATTCTAGCTGTGTTATCCAAGAATTCACTTTTTACATGCTAGAATCATTCATGCACAAGCAAAATCTTGCACCGGTACCGAGAAAATCCAGAAAACAGTTGCATAAATTCATGAAAAATCAAACTTTCCATTTTTGGTAGTGTCGCGATATCGCGACACTTCCATTTTTGAAAATGTCGCGATATCGCGACAGAAAGTCAAAATGCAACTAAGTCGATAAGTGTAGCGAAATCGCGACACTTTCCATTTTTGAAGTGTCGCGATATCGCGACATTTCCATTTTTGGAAAGTGTCGCAAAATCGCCGATGAGGAGAGAGAAAGGGAGGAAATCTGAGAGAGAAGCGAAACCAGGGCATGACATGTCGCAAATCGCGACATTTGGAGAGAGAAGCAATCAGACAAGGCGCGATTTTGGACATGTCACGAAATCGTGACATGTCGCATTTTCGTAGGAGAGAGAAATGTGGCGAAGAAAAATGGCCAAAGTCCGAAACATGTTTTCCAAAATTCGCTGTCAATGCATGCGATGTCTCGATATCGGGGTGTGGTTTTGTTGTTAGTTTAAAGTGTACGAGAGGCGCGATTTGACATGTCGCGAAATCGTGACATGTCGCGTTTTCACGGCCGACGAGGGAAGAAGTTGCCGATACGCTGGCACGGTCGCGAAATCGCGACATGTCGCAGAATCGCGATAGGAGAGAGAAAGTCATAAGTTGACCTGAAAGTGCATTCCGACAGGAAACAGAAGGCATCCTGGGGTAGCGACACGTGTCAAAGCGTGAGTCAGACAAGCAGAGGCCGACATGCAAGCTTATTTTGCGGTTTTTAATCTGCTTTTAATGTTTTAAGCTTGGATTTAATGTTTATTAAAGATCTAATGCATCTTTTTGTCTTTCATGCAGGAATCCATCTGGCACTTACGGGACAACCGGGAAAGACCATAAAGGCAAAGTTAAAGTGCGGATTTAGTCAAGGACCGCCATGCTAGAAGAGAAGAAGCCAGTGAGAGCATTCAATGGCAAATTTATTGCAGACTTGATAGCATGAAGACCATTTCAACTCAGGGATGGATTTACGGAGATCAGATCTGAGAGAAGTGGTGACTCATCCGGCTCACCAACAGAATTAATGGAGGCATTTATTTGCAACTGCGGATGAATGCAAGTTGCATTTGATTTTATCTTCTCCATTTATGGCAGCTGACTGCACAGATTTGCCGAAGGGTTAAGTTCTATCCGGACTTTGATTTTAAATGGATTTTTATTGTAAAACCCGGGTCCTAGGGTTTAAGTGCGATAAGATTTAGGGTTTGAGAGAAGATATTTTGAAAAGATCGTGGTCTGTCCTGAGTCTATAAATACAGATTCTAAATGTAATCGCAGGAGGCGGAGACTTAGAAATAAAAGGCTTATAAGCAATTTCTTGCAAATTTTGTGAAATCCTTTGTTTCTGGACTTGGAGTTGATGTGCTTTAGCTTTTCTGTGATAGCATGGCCAGGAGCCTAATCTTTTGCAGAGTGTGATAAGTGTATCTTCTTTTGTTATCCGTTCCATTTAAAGTTTGTTAGATATATGCTGTAAATCTGAGTTATCAAGTTTAAATATGTTGTTAGGCTTCAGCTTGTTCTTTTGTCTCGCTAGGGGAAATTACAGATTTCAGGTGTAAGTTTGTTCTAATTGCTCTGTCTTCACTGTGTGAGCTAGGCTGCCGGTGAAAGATACCAGCTTTAACCACTGCCCTTGGATTTATAATTTTCTTGCTAGATCTGTTTCACTCGCCTTGTGCTCTTAGTTGAAAGTGATCTTAGACTCACTGGACACTTTCTTCTTTGATTTGTTCTGTTGTGAAGCTAGTAGCATAGATAAGATTGATAGTTTAGGGTTTTACAGCTTGATGTTTGATAAGCTTCTCTTTCTCGCCTTACCCTACCCTCTCTTTGCTTTCGATGAATGATCCATTTTTATTTTCTTTGTTTGTCTTTTATTTAAATCTACTGACCCATGAGAGCTAGATCAAGAATTCAAGTTAAATCTGATTGTCAACAACTTTTGCAACTACTGAACAAGTTCAAGAACCCCCTGTAAGGTAACAGAGCAGTCCATATTGAAATCTATTCCAGAAGTGGAAAAGAGTGAATTGCCATTCGACCCAACTCTGTAACTCGCACCTTGGATAACCAACTAGATCCTAAAGATGAGTGGGATCCGTCCCGTGGGTGTCTCCGGAGCTTTCCTTGCTTCATCCTTTCCCGGGGTGTGCATGAAAGCCGGACCAACAATATGTAATGGAGGGTCCACTAATTTTGATGATATTGGTTTGATCTCAAAATCATAGGAAGTGATGGAAGACTCCATACATGTTTGAATATTCCCTAAAAAATTGTTAAATGTATTAGCGTCTTGAGATTAAATTTCAATAGATTTTAGAATATCCATTAATGCTTCACAATGTGGAGGAGATTGTTGGATTAGCTCATATATGGACAATTTGGCTAAAGCTATTTTTAAGTTTATGGTTAATTGGCTACTCAATGAGATGATTGGCCTAGATGGACAATTGGAAGAATGAATGGGTTGATATGGATGGGCCAAAATATAGATTGGCTAGGAGGGATTGGTAAAATATTAGATGGGAGATGATGATGTGGCAGGTTGAGACACACTTGCCTATGGAGGTATGGATGGTTGAATAGGTTTTTGCTGAGCATTTTTTTGATTGGAGAGGTGTTGTTGATCTTGGGTTACTACATGAATAGCACCCATAAAACCTTGGTATTGTTAAATATGATTAACCTAATTAGGAGGAATCTTGGTATTTGACCCTCTTGTTGTTGGTTGTGCTTCCTCATGATGAGGAAGTGGTGTTTGGAAAATTCTAAGATTTTGATTTTGTTGAGCTAGAGGACTGTCAAGTTAATAGCTCCTAACTCAATAAGGTCTTGCACTCTATCTTTGAACTGATTGTAGCTATTGATATCATGCCCATTCTGTCTATGATAAGGAAAAACAAATTATCCCTATAGTTTTTACCATGTTTAGATATATCATCAGGTTTGACCTCAGGTAAGGTAAGTTGATTTGTGTCATATAATCTGTAAAAAATGGAGGTATAAGATTTAGCCAATGGGGTATATTAACAGGGTTGTCAAATAGATTATCGACGTGGTCAGTTTTCCATAGCTGGCACTATGTTTTGACTTTATTGAGTAGTTGAGGGAACCGCATGATATTCAATTTATCACGATTGTTGTTTCATGGGTTGTTGTTGAACCATTACTGGATGGCTCATAACCACTTGATTTACTTGATTGGACAAATTGGTCGGATTGGCCTAATTAGATTTTGATTGGCCAGAATAACTTCTTTTATATCGGCCCTTGTTTTACCATTCTTTATTCTTAGGCTTAAGTACTCCCTCTTGGATTTTTATCTCCTCAATAGTGCTAGCCTAGGCAAGAGATTCATCAAATGATCTATGTTGTTGTAATTGCAATAACCAAGAGATGGGTTTAAAGAAACTCTTAGCGAACGATTCGGTTAGCTCCTCCGTTGGTAAGGAAAATGGAAATTTGGTGATAAAGGCCCTCTAACGGTTACCAAAGTCATAGATAGACTCATCATCATATTGTTTTAAATCATAGATATCGGATAATGAGACTTTATTTCTAATATTGAGGGAGAATATTTCAAGAAATTGGTCAACCAATTACTCAAAAGTATAAATACTATGATTGGAAAAATAGTTATACCATTCTACAACATCTCCTTCTAATGTTTGAGGGAAGGTTCTAAGCATTAGAGTGTCATTGCTTTGAATTCTAAAGCAAGAATGAACAAATGAACTCACGTGCTCTTTAGGGTTCTCCATCCTTTTAAATTTATCAAACTTTGGTATTGTGAAATATGCCAGATATGGTGGTGATGGTACCAAAGGATGAATTTTTTGATTGATCAATTGACATAGGGTAGGCTTCTGGTTTATCATGCTAGGAGTATGTTGTATCAAACTGTCAATCTATTGTTGCATAGCCTGGATTCGAGGGTCTTCCCCAAGAATGTGGAAACCCTAAATCACTTGATGATTTTGTGATGGCAATATGGAGAGATGTTGAGGCGTAATGAGGTGATGATGACTTGGTAGAGTGGATTGATGTTGATAATGAAAAAATGATTATGAATGAAGATATGGAGATGATGTATGAGGAATTTGGATAGGTTGGAAAATAGGAATAGAATGGGTATATGGGTTGATGGTGGTGTTGAAATGGAAACCACAGGAGATTGTGGTACCCAAGATGGACTTTAACTGATAAATATTGACTGAGTGAAAATAGGTTGAGACTTAGAGTTAATCACCTGAACTTGTTGTTGAGTGTTCTGTCACTTATTAAGCAATTTGTTGAGATATTTCCATGTCTCATGTATTTCCATATTAGTGGTTTATGGAGTGGATGTGGATGGGATTAATGAAGTAGTTTGGAGGTAAGTTACAATGGGAATTGCAACTTGATGGGAGATACTAGATGGCATGGACATGGACACTTGTATAGCAGCATTAACATGTGCTTCACACAAGGGGTTATCATGGACTGAGATGTATAAGGATGGGATGGATGTACTTTGGGTGCATGATGATTGTGGTATGGACAAATGTTGGGAAGGTGTAGTAGATACCTCAAAAAGAGATTTATTGTACACCTGGGTAAGGCTTGAAGGCTGGGAGGAGATAAGTTCTTATTGAAAAATAGAATCATGCCTAGGTGAATTAGGGACTGACTCTAATACATAGTTAGCAAATATCTGAAGAGCTTCTATTTGGACCATGTCTATGTGGGTGATGTGGTGACCAAAGGTAGGTGAGAATGACTCAATTTGTGGCATGACCATATGAAATTATGTGGATGACACAATGTATGAGAGACCTATAGACAAATATGAATGACTTGCCTATATCACACTAGGGGGATTGATCATGGAAGTGGTGGTGGAAGGTGATGATGAACACTCCATTTCTAAAGTGGTTTGATTGGTTGATACTTGATTCATTATTTTAGCTTGATTTCTTGTTAATACCATAAACTAATGAACCAAATATAAAATGTACTAGAAAGTAAAATGTGGAATGAAAACTCATAAAATCAAATAGGTAATCCAATATTATGTCTATGCAACAAAATATGTCTTACCTTTTGTTCTTTTTGTTATCTTGTTTTAATGTTTTTTTCCTCTCTTTTTTGTTTTGTGTGTTTTGATAAACTAATCTGAATTAAAACGGATAAAAACAATGGTTTAGATGGGCAATGAGATCCTTAATGGTGATGAAATCCAACAAGTTTGTTTGTTTGTATGTGTCCTAAAGTGGCTAGGGATAGAGATTGGTGGATGGATATGAAACCCATCGTCACCAGATCTCAAGCAATGGTTGGTGATGAAATCCAATGAATTACTGTTGAAAATATAACGTGCAGTGTGTGATTCCTTTTAAGGTTTTCAATTTTTTTATGGTGTACATACAATGTCAAGAATAACTAATTTCATGATTCTAAATTAGAATCCAACACCAGAAAGATCAATATCCCCAAAAATAAGTAGAGTACACCGCTTAAGACCGCTCTCTAAATAGAGGAGGGTTCGTATACTCTTTCGCATTGAATCACCAAGTGTGGGGGTACTTTTAATATACTAATTTTGTCCCTACTTAGACAAGCAAAATAAGAGATTCCTAACCCTAAAATGCAAACTAATTCATGCTCTTAATGTTTCATATGCAAACAAAAAGTGCAACACACCAGGAAAATCATGAAATTTTTAAATGGAAATGTGTAATATGTAAATGCAGATGCATGCAAAGATTTTTTTGATGCCTAAATGAATATTAAAATAATTGTTTTAACAGATATATTATGGTGTTCATTTTAATCTAATATTTGCAAAAATGTAAAAAGAAAGTAAAACAGAAAGACTAGGATTTACAACAGACTTACATGTAAGCCTATTTATTCACTTGATATCTCTGTAAAAAACCTTCCAATGCTTTTGAAACACCCCTGGGCACTTTTGGAATACTGGAGGGCATTCCTCGGGTACCACCTGAAATTTGCGCACCTTCTACAGCTTCTACGATTTTCTAGAAATCTTGATTCTACGAAATTTGTGTGATCTGTCCTTATGAAAAACCTATGAGATGAGACAAAAAGCAATAAGCTAGTTAACAAGATAAATCAATATAAGAAACTCTTAGGGGGTCCCACTGTGATCGTCATTTGTAGATGTGAAATTGAAGAACACCAAACAATATACTTAAATAAATGAATGAACAAAGCATAATAAATACAGATAATTGCATAGAAATAAACTTTTATTCTTATTTTTGGGTGGATTTATGATATTACAACCAAGTGTACCACAAATGGGGGTTTACAATGATTTCTTATCCAATACAATAATTTCAATATGCTAGGGTTCTCCGAAACCATAGCTAACAAACAAGGGCGGTGTCTTCATGCTTGAATCGATCTTAATAGTAGGGTGAGTGGGCTTCAGATATCTATAGGTCGGACCACTTGAGTGCTTTAGTAGCTTCCAATGAATGTAGTTTCTTTCCAGGTCTACACACAAAAAATAACAAGGGATTAGTAATAACTGTGAGGGCTCCACTGCATAAGACCTTCAAACATGAAATAAAAAAACCCTAGTTGCAGAATGAAAATACTATGAACAAATATGAGAATACTAAAATGAATGCCAAAATAAAAGATTTATCTTGTTGATGATTTGTCGCTCTCTAATTTGTGATTTTTGTTGCAGGAACAATGGGTGTGTAGATGTCCTAGCGACACCCAAAGGTTCACTAGTCTACAAAACTAGGGTTTGAGATGCCCACAGGCGGTCGATGGTAGCAAGAAGCATCCAAGGGTGCTCGAGGATGGCATAAATCACCTAGAGGTTCTCGAGAGTAGTAGAGGGGTGTTTGTGGGTTAAATAAGAGTCTACAGAAGCATATCTCCTTCGCATGAAGGACATGGCAATGGATGCAGAGGCGAGGGCAAGGATGCGAGGAGGATTTTGGAAACTTGTTAGGGTTTCAAAGACTTAGAAAACTTGGAACTCTAGGATTCCAAAATCTTAGGGTATTCAGGGAAATTTAGGACTTAGGGGTTGAGTCCTCAAAATGACTACTCTTTATCATCTCTCTTAGGGTATGTTAAGGGTTTCAACAACACAATTTGTGTGGTCAATATTAAAACATGACGAAGGGTGGAGATTAAATCTAGGCAGGTGGCATGGATTAAGGTAGATGAATGGCTAGGATTAGATCATGATGGATGGCTGGGATTAATTCATATATACATATATTTATTAAATATATATAAATATAATATATAAAATATTATTATTTAAATATATATTAAATATATATATATATATATATATATATATATATATATATATATATATATAATGGATAATTGTGGTAGGAAACTATGGATGGATGATAAGTGGCTAGATTTTGGTGTTTACACATAAAGATGCAGTACTCAAAACCTATGACTAAATGATTTTTTATTTCAATGATAAACCAAAATATTATTTTTCTTTTCAAGAGCAAGGATGCAAAAGAGAATACAACAAACAAGATTTAGCCTAAAATGCAAGCTACATGAACTTTTATTTTTTTATGTCTAACACTAAAATATAATGATAATCCCATTTGTGATTAAATTTAAAATAGGTTCATTATTCCCTCTTTATCAATTTTAATGAAAAACAAAAAATAGAACCTAAGATATACAAATAGCAAACAAATTCTACACATGAGTGTTGAAAATGATAGAGGGAGCAAAAAAATATTTCTGCCATAGAGGCAGAAGCACATGTTTATCTATAAACGTATCATCAATGATACCACATATTGTTGGTACTATTGACTACTATTGATGCTAGCATTCGGGTCTATAAAATAGACCAAAAATAATAGAGTCAGTGCAAAGGGGTTTATCTGATCTAGCAGAGGACAATTGGCTTCCTTGCTATAGCAATCAGACCCTTGTTTAGACAAATACAAACTAATAAAATAAGAAAGTACTAGAAATAAAATGAAAATAGGTGGATGTGCCACAATTACAATAGTTCCACTAGCCTTATCGTTGCATGCATTTTTGCTTTATTAAACAGAGAGAAAAATTTCCATCGACCTATAGTCTAGTGACACTACTATCTCTAATAATAGGATAAAGAGATAAAATTTAAGATAACTTAATATAATGATTCAAGGTCCTAGTCTAAGAGGACAAAGACCTTATTACACAATAGAATAACAAAGATAATATTGCTCGAAATTAAGACTAAATGACCAAAAATAAAGGATTAATTAGATGTAGGATATATGATACAAAGTTAGCTAAAATAAAACAAGCTAAATGTAACAAGAGTAAGTATGCAAGATGCAAAGGTTAGCCATAAGATAAAACAATATTGGAACTAAAAGGCGAAAGTGAAAGGAAATCCAATAAGCCAAGATAAAGGGGAAGAGCACAATCCTAGATGCTAAGGTTGCCTTCCCTCTTTATAGAAGCTTGTTGGTGGCCTCCTCCAAATGCTTAATGCTTGAAGACTTGATGATGGCTTGAGAGCTTGATTGAAAGTTTGTTTAGGTGCTTGAGTGCTTGCTTAAACACTTGATAGGATGCTTAAGTGCTTACAAGATCGAGCTAAAATTTTGGCATAACCTTGGTAAGCAAAGTGATAGAATGACTAAGAGCCTATAGAAAATTTGGTAGAGTTCTAGTGCATGAAAAATTTGATGAAATGGCCATCCCCCTTCGAGAGGAGAGATGCAATTGATGAGAACATGATGGAGACATGATCAAAGAAGACAAGGATTTGAAAGGGATTAAAATGTGGGAGAAAAAATATCATATAAATAAAAAACCTTGATCTTGGGGTTTTGCTATAGGGGGCTATGAATCAAAATATACCAATGGGTCATTCATGGCAGATGGCTTGAAATAGACATGGAGTCATGTGTCTGATATTCGGCATGTGAAAGGTTAGAAGTGTTGGAAGTAAGAAGCACCAATGGTGCTACCAAGTTGGTGCTAGTGCTAGATTATTGTTGGAGGTAAAAACTGGATAGGAAAAATTCAAAGGATCAAAGTTGGTAGAAGCACAAACATGGGCACAAGGATGGTTGATTCAAATTGGATGGTTAGAAGACTGGTTAGAAGGGCTAATTGAAGGAATTAACAAACTTGAAGATGAGTCAAAAGTTCAAAATTTGGTGTCTATACAACACAATCCTATACTACATGTCAACAAAAGTGTGAAGGTAATTGACAATTTCATAGTATAAAAATAGTAAAATTTGTTATGGTCCTTGATAAAGGCTAAGTGGGACACTCATCATCATTATAGAATATTTAAATTGGTGATAAAGTCATGTTGCAAGAAATAGATAAAAAAAACTTCTAAGAAACATAATGCTTGGATATCACGTTTTTGCTTGTTTTTTCTATATGACAAGTAATGATTATTTATAATGAGATGAAGAATATATTACTAGTATATTATTTAAATTTATTCACTTTGAGGATTCAATCTTATTATTTGGATTTTTTTTTTTATAAATAAAGTTTGTTATATATATTATTTCTTTTACTATTTGTATCTATCATAGAATATATTTTGAGTTAAAAACGATTGATTACATTATGAGCACAATGAAGTCATGTCTCACCTTCCAAGGAATAAGGAATGGCCTACCGAATGCTATGACTAAATAGTATTTTTGTTGCCCTAAAATACTATTAATGAGATCTCAATAATTAGTATCCATATCAATTGGTTGTTGCCTTTACTCAATGGGTTATTTAAAATAAAATCCAAACTTAACACCTTAGGGTTTCAAAAGTAACCAGCCAGCATCAAAGGGTATCACGTATATGTATGAATTGCTTCACAACATATCTCTCCTTGCCATGTTTTCTAGTAATTCAAATTTATAGTTGGACCAATGACCATTTGTTATGAGGTTCCATCTTCATAACCTGCATAAAGCTAGGAAAAAATTATTGGTTATAAGAAGAGAACATTTTGCATCAGATACATTATGATAATTCTAAAAAGATGAAGAAAATTCATAGCATTTGGAAGCTAAATATTCACAACGAACATATAGGTCAAAGTCCTAGTTTAGAAACCAATAATTTTCAATAGTTGTACCACAAGCACTTGCTTGTGAAATGTTGGAAAGGAGAAATCCAATGACAATTTGTACACATGTAAACCTCGCAAATGCTAATCTACACTAACTGGTACAACATAGCATCGAATAAACAAACATCTCAGGATTGATGAGTGTTGAACTTTGTGAAAGTCATCCACTTTGATAAGCTTTGTTTTATACCCATGAATCCTAAAGTTCAAAAAACTTGTAAAATCCACATTTAAAATGAGATAATATGCTTTTCTTTTAGAAGACATATTGCGAAGAGTTATTTTAATAATGCTACATTAGATATGAAGTACAAGTTTGAAATTAAAAATTATGAACTTTGAGAATTTTTCCAAGATGAGATTCCATCATTGCTTGACACTAAAGTTTGAACTACTCTAGCTTTACTAAGTAGCCACATCTATACTAGCTAATAAATCCTCACCCAATCACTAGAATTCTAGGACATCTCATAAACTTTAGACTATTGAATTCACTAGTTATTTTTTGGAACCACATTGATGATATAGATAAATAACTCCCAATATCATCATTCACCTAAAACTTCTATATGCTTTCTAGAAGGTGGAATGGGACAATTAATTTTTTGTGTTGTGTTTTAATAAGTTTCCTTTTCTATAGAACAACATTCTTGTAGCAGAACATGTGTGAGTTTAAACTTTGAAAATCATTTAAGAATTTATGTTTATTCACTTGCATATGTGGCAATGGTTATACTGAAGGTTATCTGAGTTTAAATGATACAATAAGTTTTCTTTTAAAAAAATTACCAAAGAGGCCTGACTAGAAACATATTTTACCTATTACAAGAGTTTAATATTCAACAAGCTACTAAAAATATTCATAACTAAGTATAATGTTAATCTTAAAATCACTTTGATAGCATGGAAATCAGCCATTGATAAGAATGACCCCTTTGAGACATGACCAAAGAATAATATTTCAGCAAACTATAAATGGCTTCACTGAAATAAATTTTAATGCTTGGAGGCTTATATGGTTAAAGGAAATTTCAAAATGATCATGTGTTGATGTACATTGAAGGGATACATTATGCTCAGAGTCATATAGTCATTTAGTCATATTACCTGCAAAGAATAGGCTAAGTGCCCTCAAATTATACCAATGAAACCAAACAATGCTAATTAAAAATTGGACAAAAATGGTTGAAAATTTTCTTTTAAATCATCCCACAAAACCTCTACATGGTACTTTTGAATTTATTTATTGGATAATATTATAATAAGCATAGAATATTAACTCTTGCCTCTAGTTATGCAATGAATTGTAAAACAATTAATGCCCTACCCTTGCAAGTATCCATTGTCCATCTGCAAGCACATTGTATCCTTTACAAGGAGACACACAATCTAATGCTAGTATATTATTCAACTTTGTTTACTTGGATTTATTTGTTTTAATAGAATTTGTTATGTATATTATTTTATTCTGCTAGTGACATCTAACATACAATAACATTTTCATTTTTAAAATAATTAAGCAATTGATTGCATTATAACTTACAACAAACTCTTGCCTCACCTTCTAATGAAGAATGAATGGCCTTCCACATGCCATGACTAAAAAGTATTTTTATTGTCTTGAAAAAACTATTAACAAAATCTCCATTATCATTTACACATCAGCTAGCTACAAGTGATTACCTCTAGCTATTAGGTTATCTAAAAAGGAATCCAACTTAATACTCTAGGATTTTGAACATAATAGTGGGACGTATGAAATGCTTTACAACATATCTCTCTTCACCAAGCTTACAAGCTTAGTAGGTTGGACTTACAGATAGGACCAAAAGCCACTCGCTATGAGGTATCCTCTACATGACCTACACTTTTACATAAAAGTATAAGCAAGGAGAAAAAATTGCTCATAGAAAGACAACATTTTGCATCAGATATTTTTGTCAAAACAATTTCATAGTCTACCTGATGCTACTCAACTATCTTCCTGTAGGAAGCTTCGATAAGCATATTGAAGCCAAGTACTTAAAATGAACATAAATACTAACCTCCTTGTTCAAAAACCAATTATTTTCAATAGTTGCAACATGCGAGAGAGGACATAAGCAATTATTTGTAAAATATTAGAAAAGAGCAATTCAATGTGATTTTATGCAGATGAAAAGCTTATATAAGCTAATCTGCATTAACCAATACAAAGTAACATCAAACCAAAAAGATGTCTAACTAATGTGTGTTGAGCTTTGTGAAATCCATCCACAAAGTCCACATTTGAAATGAGGAGAAAATACATTTTTCCTACAGAAGACATATGGTTAAAAGTTATTTTAATAATGTTACATCAAATATGAAGTACATGTTTGAAACTTAAAATTATGAACTTTAAGAATTTTTCCAAGATGGGATTACATCATTGTTTGACATTAAAGTTTGAATTACTCCGCTATATTGAGTAGACATGTCTCCTATAATAGCTAATAAATCATTTGCACTATCTAAAAGTAGAACTGGAATCCTAGGACATCTCATAATCTTTGGTGTATTGAATCCACCAATTGTTACTTGGAACCGCATTGAAAGAATGGATAAATAACTTCCAATCTCATCCTTCACTTGAAATTGATGTTTGCTTTCTAGAAAGGGGGATATGACAGTTAATTTCCAATGTGTTGTGCTGTCATAAGTTTCTTCTTTTGTTGAACACCATTTGCATGCAGTAGAATATGTATCATCTTAGACTTTGAAAGTCAATTAAGGCTTTTTTTTTGCTTGCATATGTGCTAGATGATTATAGTGAAGGCTATGTGAATTTCACAATATGACAAGTTTTCTTTTTAAAAATTCAGCAAATAGACATGAACTGAAATATATTTTACCTATTACAATAGTTGAAGATACAGTAAGTTATTGAAAATATTGATAACTACAATGTCCTCCATTTCTTGCCATGTTACCATGAAAATCAGCCATTGATAAGAATGTTGTCTTAGAGACAACCAAAAATAATGTTTCACCAAAATGTAAACAATATTCTTGAAATAAAATATGATGTATGAGATGAGAAAATTTCAAGATAATCACCTATTGAGGTACATTTAAGGGATAAATTGTGCTCAAAGCCATTTTGCATGCAAATCTGTTTTCTCATATTTTACCAATGAAATTAAACAAACCTGATACAAAAATGAACATGACTATCAAACTTATTTTATATCAAACTTACATAAATTATACCTTTTATATCAAAGTGGTTAGGATCCAATTTCTAAACTCCTTAATTTAGTGGTTGGTGATCCTTCAAACTACAAAATCCCCAATTATTTCAAATACGACCAAAAATCCACTGTAAATATTCTATATCAAAATTCCATCATCCAAAAATCATATTAATTCAAACTCATATGTCAAGCACTAACAGTCACTAAATATATATCTATATTTTCATCTCATGCAAAACGAACGTTGATTACTTTCAAGTAAATAAGTTGAAATACATTCTAAGATTTGAGACAATCCCCATGACATCCACCCTTAAAAAAAATCAGAAGGCTCTCTACATTATCAAACTAAGTCAAAATGCCCAGGCAACAAATTACAATTTGGCTTCTTAAAACGAGCAATATGAAACTGATATGCATGTCAAGAGAGGCTACGTAAGAATTACATGGAATAATACAGCAATTCACCTCCCTTTTGAACTGGTCTTTGGGAACACATAGCTTCTTGGTAAATGTTGTGCATCTTCTGTAAGTAAAAATCCTGCTTTGCAGAAAGTCCTTGTGAATGCTCTGTGCTAAGGCATGAAGCTGCCTCAAGATTGATTTTTTTTTATTATTTTCCTTTGCACCAATCTGTGCCAAATCTCCATTGATTGCCCAATTAATAATTAGGGCACATCATGTGCAGAACTTTATGCCTAGTTTTTATGCCCTGAGGACTGCTAGTATGTAGAAACAATCAGCCACACGTATTCCTAGCTGAAGGAGGAGGAAGAGAGGCTTCTTCCTGTCCATCCTGATCCATATACTCCTGGGCAGCACTAGTCCCTTCTTGGTTAACCTCTGATACATGAAGACGCTTTGGATTGGACAAGGCTGTCATGTCATCTGGCTCTTGATTATTCCGTTTCCCTTTATCGGTGGTGATGGGTAGAGAAGGGGACCCCATCCTCAAGACTAGAGATTCGTTGAGATCACTGACAACTTTTCTGCTAAGATTGATACCTTTGGGAAGAGAAGATAATTCCTCAAGATTCCAGCAATAGTCTGGTCTGAGCTGTCTTAGAGATAGCATGGTGCTCAACTGTGTTAGTCCAGTAAGATTTTTGGGGCACGACAGGGTAAGGGCCTTCAACTCTATCATAGAAGATATACTGGGGAGCTTTACAAGGGGAGCTTTCATAGATTGTAGCAGTTTGTAACTTTGAGATCAACAAGACTTTCTGGTAGAGATGACAATTCCCCAATACCACAATCATGCAATGTGATTTTTTTAAAGAATACATTTAGTCCAACGATGGAAGTTTTGTGAGACTTGTGCACCCAAAGACATCAAAGGCCTCCAATTTTTTCGAATGAGAAGTTCTGGACACTTCTTGCAGCTTGCAACAGACATTGAGATCGAGATAACTGAGAGTATCCAGAAGGGCAGGCAATGCCTGAAGCTCCTCACAGCGCCCTAGTTTGAGGTCTCTTAAAGAAAGGAAATAGTTTAACGACGGAAGTTCTGTGAGACTTGTGCAGCCAGGTCTTCAATTTTTTCATAAGAGAAATGCTGGACGCTTTTTGCAGCTTGCGACAGCAACTTACATCGACACCACTGACAGTATCCGGGAGGGCACGCAATACCTAAAGCTCCACACAACCCCCTAGTTTGAGGCCTCTTAAAGAATGCATGAAGTCCAACAATATCAGTTCTGTGAGACTTGTGCACCCAGAGAGATCAATGGTCTCCAATTATTTCACATGAGAAATGCTAGACGCTCCACCGAGATCAAGACGACTGAAAGTATCTGGAAGGGCAGGCAATGCCTAAACCTCCTCACTGACCCCTGGTTTGAGGTCTGTTAAAGCATTCATGTCTAACGACTGCAGTTCTGTGAGACTTGTGCATCCAAAGAGATCAAGGGCCTCAAATGTTTTCATATAAGAAATGTTGGACACTTATTGCAGCTTGCGACAGCCATTGAGATAGAGACCACTGAGAGTAGCCAGAACGGCGAGCAATGCCTGAAGCTCCTCACAGTTACTTTAGAGACCACTGAGAGTATCCCGAAGGGTAGGCAATGCCCGAAGCTCCTCACAGACCCCTAGTTCAAGGTCTCTTAAAGAATGCATCAACTCCAACGATGGAAGTTCTGTGAGACTTGTGCACCCAGAGAGATCAAGGGCCTCCAATTTTTTCAGATGAGAAATGCTGGACACTTCTTGCAGCTTGCGACAGCCATTGAGATAGAGACGACTGAGAGTATCCGGAAGGGCAGGCAATGCCCGAAGCTCCTCACAGCCCCTTAGTCGGAGGTCTCTTAAAGAATGCATCAAGTCCAACGATGGAAGTTCTGTGAGACTTGTGCACCCAGAGAGATCAAGGCCCTTCAATTTTTTCAGATGAGAAATGTTGGACACATCTTGCATATTGCGACAGCCATTGAGATAGAGACGTCTTAGAGTATCCGGAAGGGCGGGCAATGCCTGAAGCTCCTCACATCCCCCGTTGTTGTTTCCTAGTCGGAGGTCTTTTAAAGAATGCATGAATTCCAACGACGGAAGTTCTGTGAGACTTGTGCACCGAGAGAGATCAAGGGCCTCCAATTTTTTCAGATGAGAAATGCTGGACACTTCTTGCAGCTTGCGACAGCCATTGAGATAGAGACCACTGAGAGTATCCGGAAGGGCAGGCAATGCCTGAAGCTCCTCACAGCCCTTTAGTTCGAGGTCTCTTAAAGAATGCATGAATTCCAACGACGGAAGTTCTGTGAGACTTGTGCACCAAGAGAGATCAAGGGCCTCCAATTTTTTCAGATGAGAAATGCTGGACACTTCTTGCAGCTTGCGATAGCCATTGAGATAGAGACAACTGAGAGTATTCGGAAGGGCGGGGCAATGCCCGAAGCTCCTCACAGCCCCGTAGTTTCTTCCAGGAGGTCTTTTAAAGAATGCATGAATTCCAACGACGGAAGTTCGCAGAGACTTGTGCATTCCAGAGAGATCAAGGGCCTCCAATTTTTTCGGATGAGAAATGCTTGGATACTTCTTGCAGCTTGCGACGACCATTGAGATAGAGACCACTGAGAGTATCCGGAAGGGCAGGCAATGCCTGAAGCTCCTCACAGCCCATGTTGTTTCTTCCTAGTCGGAGGTCTTTTAAAGAATGCATGAATTCCAACGACGGAAGTTCTGTGAGACTTGTGCACCCAGAGAGATCAAGGGCCTCCAATTTTTTCAGATGAGAAATGTTGGATACTTCTTGCAGCTTGCGACAGCCATTGAGATAGAGACGACTGAGAGTATCCGGAAGGGCAGGCAATGCCTGAAGCTCCTCACAGCCCTCTAGTCGGAGGTCTCTTAAAGAATGCATGAAGTCCAACGACGGAAGTTCTGTGAGACTTGTGCATCCAGAGAGATCAAGGGCCTCCAATTTTTTCAGATGAGAAATGCTTGGACACTTCTTGCAGCTTGCGACAGACCATTGAGATAGAGACCAGCGAGAGTATCCAGAAGGGCGGGCAATGCCTGAAGCTCCTCACGCCTTTTTTTTCTTCCTAGTTTCGGAGGTCTGTTAAAGAATGCATGGTATCCAACGACGGAAGTTCTGAGAGACTTGTGCACCCAGAAAGATCAAGGACCGCCAATTTTTTCAGCAGAGAAATGTCGGATACTTCTTGCGAGCTTGCGACGACCATTGAGATAGAGACGACTGAGAGTATCCGGAAGGGCGGGCAATGCCTGAAGCTCCTCACAGCCCTCATAGTCGGAGGTCTTTTAAAGAATGCATGAAGTCCAACGACGGAAGTTCCGTGAGACTTGTGCATTCCAGAGAGATCAAGGGCCTCCAATTTTTTCAGATGAGAAATGCTTGGATACTTCTTGCGGCTTGCGACAGCCATTGAGATCGAGACAACTGAGAGTATCCGGAACGGCAGGCAATGCTTGAAGCTCCTCACAGCCCCCTAGTCGGAGGTCTTTTAAAGAATGCATGAATTCCAACGACGGAAGTTGTGTGAGACTTGTGCACCCAGAGAGATCAAGGGCCTCCAATTTTTTCAGATGAGAAATGCTGGATACTTCTTGTAGCTTGCGACAGCCATTGAGATAGAGACCACTGAGAGTATCCGGAAGGGCAGGCAATGCCTGAAGCTCCTCACAGCCCCCCTTGAATTCGTCTCCTAGTCGGAGGTCTTTTAAAGAATGCATGAATTCCAACGACGGAAGTTCTGTGAGACTTGTGCATCCAGAGAGATCAAGGGCCTCCAATTTTTTCGGGATGAGAAATGTCTGGATACTTCTTGCGGCTTGCGACAGCCATTGAGATAGAGACGACCGAGAGTATCCGGAAGGGCGGGCAATGCTCGAAGCTCCTCACGCCCCCTTGTAATTTGTCTCCTAGTCGGAGGTCTTTTAAAGAATGCATGAATTCCAACGACGGAAGTTCTGTGAGACTTGTGCACCCAGAGAGATCAAGGGCCTCCATATTTTTCAGATGAGAAATGCTTGGATGCTTCTTGCGGCTTACGACGACCATTGAGATAGAGATGACCGAGAGTATCCGGAAGGGCAGGCAATGCCTGAAGCTCCTCACAGCCCCCCTTGAATTCGTCTCCTAGTCGGAGGTCTTTTAAAGAATGCATGAATTCCAACGACGGAAGTTCTGTGAGACTTGTGCATCCAGAGAGATCAAGGGCCTCCAATTTTTTCAGATGAGAAATGCTGGATACTTCTTGCAGCTTGCGACAGCCATTGAGATAGAGACGACTGAGAGTATCCGGAAGGGCAGGCAATGCCTGAAGCTCCTCACAGCCCCCCTTGAATTCGTCTCCTAGTCGGAGGTCTTTTAAAGAATGCATGAATTCCAACGACGGAAGTTTGTGTCATCCCAGAGAAATGACCTCCATCCAATTTTTATGAGAAATGCCTTGAGATAAACTCACCCCCAGACTGAAGGATACAGCTCCCCCCACCCTCACAAAACCACCTCCACTCACACCCCCCCTCCTCGGAGGTCTCTTAAAGAATGCATGAATTCCAACGACGGAAGTTCTGTGAGACTTGTGCATCCAGAGAGATCAAGGGCCTCCAATTTTTTCAGATGAGAAATGCTGGATACTTCTTGCAGCTTGCGACAGCCATTGAGATAGAGACGACTGAGAGTATCCGGAAGGGCAGGCAATGCCTGAAGCTCCTCACAGCCCCCTAGTCGGAGGTCTTTTAAAGAATGCATGAATTCCAACGACGGAAGTTCTGTGAGACTTGTGCATCCAGAGAGATCAAGGGCCTCCAATTTTTTCAGATGAGAAATGCTGGATACTTCTTGCAGCTTGCGACAGCCATTGAGATAGAGACGACTGAGAGTATCCGGAAGGGCAGGCAATGCCTGAAGCTCCTTACAGTCCATGTTGTTTCTTCCTAGTCGGAGGTCTTTTAAAGAATGCATGAATTCCAACGACGGAAGTTCTGTGAGACTTGTGCATCCAGAGAGATGAAGGGCCTCCAATTTTTTCATAGGAGACACGCTGGGCATTTTCTGCAGATTATTACAACCTTCGAGACGGAGTACAGTGAGACTACTAGGAAGATGAAAAAAATCTGGAAAACTGCTTATAGGATTGTAACTGATGTCAAGAACTTTCAGCTTGATAAGATTGGCAAAACTTTGAGAAAGCTCTCTTAGATTACATCTAGACAAATATAACTCTTCCAGATTGAATAGTTCTCCAACTTCATTGGGAAGATGGTAGATGCTAGTGCCAGTCATATCAAGGAAGCGCAGAGACCTGAGTTCACCTATTGCTTTTGGCAAATAAAAGAAAATAGGATGCGTCTCTGAATCCGATTCATCTTCCTGGAATTGACTCCATAGACCCAAAAATATTAGATTTGGTGGTAAATTTGTACGCCCTTCTTGACATAGGTCACTAATAAACATAAATTTCAAATTCGGCATTAATGCCCAAGGATATGTCGAACAATATGTTTGGTGAAGACCCTCCTCTGCCTGGCCGAAGTCCAACACAAGTCCTTCCACGTTTGGCATTCCCTGATTACAATAAAGAATCTTATCAGTACATTGCACATTTCGTCACGTGGCATCTCCTTTAAATTTGATTAAATAAATATTAACTTATTACCATCAAAATGGTAAAATATTACCTGTGTCTGAGCCATCGCGGTAACTAAATCCTTATGGCGCCAGAATCTACTGCGTTCAGCTGGGTTGCTCGGGGACGACTCTTCGATTATTTGTCTTCCCAGGTCCCTTATACAGTCATGCATCCAAAAAATTGAATAACCACTATGATACCTATCATAATTAATTCTAATAAGGGACTTCATTTCAAGATTTTTAAGACAACTATGTGGGGCATTAAGCTTTGAAGCTTCCCAGAGTTTAACATAAAATTCCTTATTATATCTAGTACTAGGGAAAGACAAGGGACCAAGAAAGAAGCACGCAATGTCCAAAAACATGCGCTTCTCTTCACTAGAGAGAGCATCATAGCTAATTTTGAGAGTATCATACACTTTTTTGTGATATTTTACCAAATTTGTGAGGGCCTCACTCCAAATTTCAAGGCTCTTTTCACCGTATAGACGTGCCCCCACAACTTTCAATGACAGGGGGAGACCATTACATGCATTTACAACTTTTTTGGTAACATCTTCGTAGCCTTCAGCTGGGCCGGTCCTCATGAAAGCGTGCCAACTAAATAATTCCAAACCTTCTTTCGAATCAAGTCCTTTCATGGCATATTGAATCACATGAGTCTGACGTTTCAATACCTCAGAATCTCTGGTGGTAATAATGATTCTACTTCCTGCTCCAAACCAATAACCATTGTCAGCGTCTCCAACCAAAGCATCTAACTGTTCCTCGTCATCAACATCGTCCAAAATGACTAATGCTTTTATGGATCTCAAACAATTTTCCATTTGAATTTTGGCATTGGGAACGCTATTCAACTTCTTCAAGGTTGATTCATCGACCTTCGCCAGGTCCCGAAGAATCTGCTTTTGTAATTTTAAAAGGCCTTTAACAGAGTTCTTCGCCAAGGCTCGAACATCAGATACAAAACAGGATGCTTGGAACTTGTGACGAATATTATTATAAACAGCTTCCGCTAGGGTAGTCTTACCCAAACCTCCCATACCCCAGATGCCAACACCCATATGGTCATTCCCTTCCAGCAAAGTTGTCACCACCTTGATAGGATCTGACAGCCCCTTCAGGTGTTTGGGAACATCTAGATTATTAATGTCCAACGTTTTGAAAAGATCCATAACAACCTGCTTCACAAGCCTACCTTCGTAGCTGCACACACGATGCCCAATAACGCCAAAATAAAAGAAAACATAAAATTAAACTTTTTCAGTACTCCTAAAACAATTCTATCTACTCAATTTGGAATTTAAAAAGTCATGGAATATAATTTATGCGAAGTAATCATGCGTTACAGCACGTCAAACTGTGTTGGGATACATGTTCGGACCAGTTTGTCTAGCCAGTCCGTTACAGTTTTTCATTATATATAAAAAAGCAACACTCAAGAGCTTGATATGTTTCAAATAGCTTCAAGCAGAATATTTACAACCACACAATGCAAAACACAAAAGAGTAGATGGTAAAGCATTTTTACCCGGCCGCGGTTTCTGCGAGGGACCAGCCAGAGAGAAGAGATACTTGATGCAACGCCTCCCTCCACGCATCCATTTCCTCGCTATGTTTGCCCTTTTCCCTATGCTCTTGAAATGCCTTCGCATACGGGCCTTTCTTGTCAGGGTACCTCACATCTGAAGGTTTCACATTGTAAAACAAGGGGATTATTGTAGTCCCCGTGGATTTGCAGGTCCAGATAAGGGAGAGCTCGTTGAGGCACCACGGTGAGCTGGCATAATTAGCAGAAAATATGGGTATGTAGACGGTGGAATTTCTAATAGCGTCTCCCAGGCTGACCTCAATATTCTTTCCCTTTTCTAATCTCTCCGTGTCGAGGAAGACATGAAATCCTGCAGTAGAGAGGGATTTGAAGAGGTGATCAACGAAAGTATTCCTGACGTCCGTACCTCGGAAGCTCAGGAATACATGATATTTTTTATGGTGCTGTGCTGGGGAAGGCTCGTAATGCTTGAAGGTCTCGGCGCTGGTACTTGAACAGCCCTCCATGTCTGCACTCGGAAAATCTGTAATTTTTCTTTTTTCCATTGGAACAACTTGAGAATAAAAATCTGTAATTTTCCTTTGTTTTCCCATTTGAGCAAATTGAGAATAAGCAAGCAATGCAGAGATAGCCAAGCAAGAACGAATTTGTGTGAGAAAAAGCTTAGACGAATGATAAAGAGATAGACTATAAGGAGAGAGGATGTCACATATACAGAGGCATAATTTTTTTTTGGCTGTATAAACCCTAGACAGTTCATTCTAGAGGAAAGCAGCAAGAAAATGTAATATAATTTCGTTGAAAGGAGCAAGAAGCTTCCAGTTGTTTGCCCCCACATGGATTTTTTTCTTTTGGGTCCAGTTGTTTGTTCCCACGTATTTTTTTTTCCTTTGGGGTCCAATTGTTTGTCCCCACGTAGAAAATAAAAAGGAAACAAACTCCTCTTTTTCTTGTGTTTTGGTCCCACGCAGAGAATAAATTAAAAAAAGGTTTGTCTCATTAGTAGCAGAGATTGAAGGAATAGGAGGGTAGTCTTGATTTATTCTTCTACTTTTCTTTGAAAGGTAAATTTATGACCAGTAACGTAATCAATTTACAAATAGCTTGGTAGTTCTTACCTTTAAATCAAGTAAATAGATGTAAAGATAAGTTAAATTTTAATATGATTTTAAATGTAAAATGTAAAATTGGGGTATGGATAATATTTTAAGAGATAGGTCAAAACAAATGTATTTTTTTTTAAGAACGTTGAGAATAAAAAACATTTTGTTGTGAAATATAAAGGCTAGGACAATTTAAAAGTGAGCTCATTAATAAAACTTTTTGAAGAATTGCGAATGAAAAAAAAAAAAAAACACACTCCAAAAATAATAAGAGGATGTTAAGCTTTTTAACTTTGTTGAAGGGTTTTTTTTAATATTGTTAAACATTGGAACTTTGAATAAAAAGTCTATTGTTTGAAGTCTTTTGATTTCCTAAATTTTTTTGGTCTCCTAAGTGTAATTAAAATCATTTCATTTTATTTAAATACTTTTTATGTGTGAGTGTTCACCCATCAATTGTTTGCCTAAAACTATATGCTATTATCTTTATATTACGTTCATGTTTAAAGTTTTATTATATTTTAAATTTGATAGATGTTTCTGAATTTTAAATCATAGTTCTTTCAAATTGATATAAGATTTTATATTAACATTTCAAAGGTGTAGTTCTTTCAAACTGATATAAGATTTTATGTTAACATTTCAAAGGTGAGTTGTCGAACGCTTATCCCTATCTTGTGCTTTCAGAGTCATAAAAGGTTTAAAACGATCTTGGCATGGTGGTTACATGGGTGGACTCATATAGATCTTTGTGTGACGACTTTCAAGCGGATAATGTAGAATATTGTGGCTACCGATTCCACCATGTGAAAAAAAAAACATTTTAAAGGTGAGAGAGGTAACAAAGTTTGAATACGATGTATTATTGTTAATCTAATCGTTTTTTGCAATTTTTGTGGATGTAAGTAAGTACCAAATCTTCTCTATAAACTTTGAATTAAAAGTATTTATTTTGTAGAGAACTTCAAATGAACAATTTACAGTTCAAGATTTGAAATTGCTCACTACCTACCCATGGTTGCATGTGAGGGCTCTTTTGGGGCCTTCATCTACCTCGAACTCTGAAGCAGTCCTTTGTTAACACAACAAGGGAGAGATAAGAATCTAAGGATGAATCTTTGAGAAGTGTTGCCTTAAAATTCATTTTCTCTAATACTTTTAAAAAGCTATTGGATAAAGGTTTTCAATCTAAAGTTAATTAAAACACTTAATTTTAAATTTTACTAAAACAATACATGCCCTATTATTAAATTGATTTTAATAATTTTATTATATAGCATAAATCAAAATATAATACAAGAGCACTCTAGTTACTTCATCATGTGCCTACCACAAATTGTAAAGAAAAATGAGTGTGCTTAGAAGAAGTAACAAAAGCAAAGGAGGAAAAAGAATAAAGAATTTTTTAGTTAATTGGATAAAGATGAATGCAATAAGACTTCAACTATTTAAGAAATTAAACTAGGGCAACCCATTGATAAGTACTAGGCCACTACTGACCTACCTGTTCCTTTCAAGTAAGAATAAAAAAAAATTGATATCCTTGATAAAAAGAACAAAAAAGAAGAAGATCAATCTGGGTGATGTTTTTTACCATCCACAACAATCTTGAAGTTTTGCTCTACTTTGTAGAAGGAACAAAAAAGTAGAAATCTCTACTCTATTTTAAAAATTTAGTTTAAGTGGCTAAGACATAAGTAATCAATCAATGATGATTTTTATTTGATAATTAATGTTAATATATTAAAAATACGTAATATTGTAAAAGAAATATTATATTTTTATAAAAATATATTTTAAATAAAATGTTAATTATATGTTAATTTATATAAATAGATAATATGTAAACATATTTTTTTAAATGTAGCCATTTTTATTTTGTAGTTTTTTATCTTTTAATTGTGAGTGATGGACAAGCTAACGTTTTCTTGTTTTATAAAGCAGGTGCTGTAAGTTTGAGCAAGTAAAGAGCAAAAAAATTGTTATTTTAGATCCATTAAAAATTTGAAAAATCAAAGGATTCTTATGAGATCTAGTTAGGTAGCATGACATGCAAGTCATTTTTTTAAATCATAATTGAAATTAAGGATGCCCTAACTAGAAGTATGAATGCCTTGGTTAGGGACAAGAGAATAAGTAAATCTATGGCAAATCATATATAGGTAGTAGATGTTACACCATAAGTAATTATCAAACTTGAGATTATAAAACATAGCATAATGGTTTTTAAAAATAAAGAGTTCATCTATAAGTTCCATCAATATTCACTAGCTTTTTTGAAGATTCTAAATAGCATCAAATGGAAGTGGGGATTGAATTCCAATTATATCATAACTTTTCTTTTGAAATAATTTTTCATCTTCATCTTCACTATTTTGAAATCAAAGATAAAATGCGTGATTACCCATGGTTTAAGGGGATAGGTGCATTAAATTGAAGGTCGTGTAGTGAAATTTCTTTATATGGAAACAAGAACTATTAAAAGTATTTATGTGTGTTTGGTTTTTGGATTTCTATATGAACTAATCAATAAGGAGGTTTAAAATAATATTATGAATACAAGAGGAGTTCATTTAGGAAGGACCAACTGCTAAGGAGAAAAGACATGTTGTATTTACTTAGATATGTGTTGCCATGGATATTTCAAAATCTTTGCCGCTTAGGATTGACTTTGAATGAAGTGATTGGGATCAATAGCCGATTATGAGAACGATATGTTTTGATGTCATAAATATTATGAGATTGAACACATAGCAAGAAATGACAAAGTAAAATTTATGAAAAAAATAAAATATTTAAATTATATGATAAAACTTTAATATAAAGCAAGGAAATCAAACCATAATAGAAGTTGGATTAAAAAAATCATAAAAAAATGGCAAAAAAAGCCCCTACTCATCATTATATATTTACTTAAATCAACCAGAAACAAAAGACATAAGAGATTTAGTTTGATTCCTTCAATTCCTTTTGTTTAGATATAAATGTTAGGATGTACTGACCTTTTATTTGGCT
>JAQPPZ010014979.1:0-18901 GCA_028583015.1 Wollemia nobilis
TTGTAGACACCAAAACAGCACCAATCTGATTATGTGACAACAAGCGCTGATCGCATTGACACACACAACCCCTAGGGCAGCCCCAGAGGTTAAACAGTGGTCCTAACCACTCCCAAAAGTAGTTTTGGAGGTCAGAGGTCAATTTGGCACCTTTTTGGCACCTTGCTCTCTGCTCGTCCCACCCAGGGATGAATACAAACTGGCATTCATCCCACCCAGGGATGAATATCAGCATTCACCCCAGGGTGAGGCGAATAGCAAGTTTGACTGGCAAAAAGTCAAACCTCGACAAGTCCGCCAGTTAACTGAAGCTTCAGGCCATGCAATTGTGAGGAATAACTTCAAATCAAGAAGAGAGACTTCAGTCATGCATGTATTTATTTTAGAGACCTCATGCAAGGAGATTCTAAATCAGGGAATTATCTTTTCTCTAAAAATAGGACAAACAACTCAAGTGGCGCCCTCGCATGCGCAATTCAAACAGAGAGACCCTAGGTCTATAAATTGGTGAGTTTTCTCACCCAAAATATATACAGAGAAGGAGCATTTGAGCAATGAAGTGCTGCCAATTTACATACCTACTTGCGATTTGTGCCTTTCACATCCTTAATCTCTCATTCGAAAGGGAGGTTATTGGGTGATTATTGGAAGCACGAATCCGGACCCAAAACCCAATTTTTGGCCACAATATTCCACAAAATTTGTTGAAAACACCCCATAAGAAGTTTTGGACCCATCCCAAGTGGATTGGTGCTGAAAAAAAGTCCCAAACGGTGGGCGTCCTGCCCCTGGGCGCTCCCCAAGCTGTCACAGCTCTAAACGCCCCACCCCAGAATGATTAGAAATATATGATATATTTCTCTGATTTTTCTTTTGCATATTATTCTAGGTTATTTAAATAGGCTGTAGTTTAAATTTCACTTCATTCTGAGCAATTTTGACCAGGTTTTTATCATTTCCCGCATTTACTAACTTGCAGATGGCATCATAAAAATCTGGGTGATAGAGGCCAAATTGGAGAAATATGACCATCTGGGTCTTCCCAAAACACCCCCAATTAGCTAACCCCAACTTTGTAGGTCATTTGGAGCTTCCTAGATAGGACATTGAAGAGGGTGCTTTCTGACAAGTTATTGTAGGTCTATTCGTCCCACCCCGGAGCGAATACAAATATGTGAGGAATTTCTAGACTGTTCCTTTTGCAGTGGCCTCCTGGTAACATATTTATGCTTCTATTAAAATTTTAGGTCGATCTGAGGTCATTTGGTTATCGTTTTAATATTTTCATGCATACACTAACAGTAGGCCTTGGGAAATACATGTTTTATTCTATCTGCAGGTGCTACTAATATTTTATGTTTCTTTGAACATAGGTTTCCGACATCAGAGGAGCAGGAAGGAGTCAAGAATCATATACACAAGTGGTGGTGACATTTTGGTCCACCCATATTACATGTGGGCACGCGGAAGAAGGATTGTTATCCATGGATGTGATAAGAAACATATTTGACGCTCCTATCCCCTAAAAAGGAAGGAGACGTATTGTAACATGAATTTGAAAGCATATCAATAAAGAAGGCTATATTTCATACTACTTTTATCTTGTGTCAATTCGTCTATGTTCTTTCCTTTCATGCATTTTTCAATATATAGGCTTTTAGCGTTAAGTTTGGTTTTACACGCATCGTGCTTGGCATATTCCTTTTTGTTTCCGTATCCTCATGCTTTCAGTGGTGATCACGGTGGGACCTCTATCCCTTGATTTTTAAGATTAAATTTTTGATTAAATTTGCTTGTTTTTGCTTACAGGTACCAAGTTTTCAAACGCTGGACTATTTCAGAGCAAAAATTCAGAGACATCCGATTTGGGCAGAGAAGAGGTAGAGGTCTTAAACACCTTCTATCAAATTTTGCTTTTGTTCTCTAGTTATTTGCTTGCATAGGAGAGTTTGAATGCTTGTTTGCTTCATTTATGCAACTTAAAAAGAACCCCACACACCACGTGGTAATTTGAAACAACAAGGAGTTGGTCGTAAAACCCCAACCCTTGAGCAAGACCAACGGTGGATTTCATCACCACCTTGGCTTGAGATACTGCATACATTACCCCGATCGTGACTATTGCTAGACGTAAATCCTGATGAAAGCTGACCAAGTGTAGCTGGGGTGATTCCCAGTGCATGAGGATAAGTCTTCTATGGTAGGTGTCATAAACAGAGTGATTCCCCTTTCGTACCGCCTATGTTCCACGTACCATCTGCTCTCACGTACCAATAGTTTCCCTCACGTAAGGGCGGGTATATAGAGAGGTTGGTATATCGGTCTGGCAATGGTATATCGAAGGGGCGACCATTTTTTGGGAGTCATAAGAGCCATCATATTGCATTTAAATGTTCTTTCCACAAGCTTTCAAAACAACATCAAAACACACTAAACCAGATTCTAGGGCACACTTTTAATCTTTAAACGAGATAACCATTGCGTTGATTGTGTGTTTCCTTTCTGTTTAAGTGTAGCATAAAAAATCCTAAAAGAGATAAAAATCTACTCATCTTTAGGAGCACATCACCATGGTGTACACTCGTAGCCGAGCCCAATCACGGGCAAGCACTGCAGAAAGTGTGCAAAGGGGGACAAGTCACCTCCGATATAGTCCTGAGGACTTAGCCATCCCGCCTTGGTGGCAAGGCACCCAAGATAGTCCACATCATGCCATCACAGAATAGGACTATAGAGGCACCTCTTGGAGAGGCACCCCCACTCAGCATAGGTCCTTTCAAGAGGAGAACCTACACGTAGCACTCAACATAGACAGGAGACCTCCCTTAGAAGCTCATTATGGGTGGCCTAGTGATGAAGTGCTAGAGCAACAGAGGGTCCAGAAGGAGGGGCCACATGATTTCATCATCCCTCCTCTACCCCGTATTACTATTAGAAACACTAGACAATATCCAGAGTATCAGGCTCTCCAGACAGGGCAAGACAATTCTGCCCGCACCTTTTATGCATATGAAAGAGAGGATGAGGAAGACCACTATGTTCCTCAAGAGTAGTACATAGCGTGGGAATGATGCACCTCCACACCCGCTATGTATCAGGATCACCCATTGAGGCCAGAGCCTCAGGTAAATGCCGCTAACCTCGATAGAGGGAAGCAACCCATAGGGGTCTCGGATCACCACGACCGAGATAGACATGTAGGAGAGGCATCTAGGCTTCCTAAACAAGAGACGATGGAACAAAGTGACTTGGCATTTGCCAAACATGCCACCCGCCAAGCGCAAATTACGTAGCTCAGTCAAGATCAACAATAGTTAGAACATCTGTGTCACCTTAACAAAGAGTGCATTCAGCGTCAGACAACCGAATTGCTCCATAACAATGTGCCTGAGAAGGTCCCAACCCCTCATGCACATAAAGTAGAAGTGTATGAGAGGCATAACCCTTTGGTGCGAGACAGGTCTCCGTGACCTCATCAAGTACTGCCTCCAAGACCTCCTAGACCTGAGTGGGAGGCCACTCCCAGAAACAATGATGGGCACCCTCCATGGGCACCCACCTATGCTTATAGGTCTCAGCCAGGCACTCCTCAAGAAGCCTATGAGGAGTATGAACAAGAAGAAGAGTGGGCTGAAATGCCCTACCAAGGCAGAAGGGTTGCTACCCAGCCACCCCTCCATAGGCCTCAAGTTCCCCGCAACCCACAATGGGAGCAAACCAAGGAGGAAGAAATCAAATCCTTCGATGCATATAAAGTGCTGCTAGAGCGCTTAGAATCTATGGAGATCAAGACTTCTAGGCCCCAAAATCCCACTTTACGCCAACTCCATAGTCATCCTGTGCATCCATCAGTGTCGGCACCTCCATACCCTGAACACTTTAAACTACCCTAGTTGGCACTCTTTAGAGGGGAGGAGGATGCCCAAGAGCATGTGACTAGATTCCTGAGCCAGTGCTTTGGCATTCAGGACAATGATGCTTTGTTACTAAGAACATTTATAACCACATTCGTAGGCCCTACCTCGGATTGGTTCACTCAATTGCCAAAACATAGCATCAGTAACTTGGATCAGCTAGTGGACGCGTTCCTCGAATGCTTCACCTTCAACACCAAGAAAAAGGTATCATTAAGTGACCTAGCTAGCCTCAGGAAGTATGAGGAAGAGACCATGGTGGCATATGGGAACCGATGGAGGACGCTGCTTTCAAAGCTACCCTACCTCCCTCCCATGTCCGACCTGACTCAGATGTTCTCAAAGAGCTATTTGAGATCGATCTCCATGCTATTGTAGCTACAACAATATGCCACTTTAGAGGAAGCTCTGGCGCAAGCCAGAATCATTGAGGAGATCAAGATACAGGATGGCGAGATCACCAAACCTAAGAAGAAAGAATGGACCAAGAACACCAAAATAGGGACCATGCAACAGAAACCCGCTACGGTCAATCAAGTTGCTATCAACGTCCCTAAGCCTGCACAAGCAACACAACCTCAAAAGGCTAACTATCAGGTGGTGCCTCCTAAAAATTATGATAGAGAAAACCAGAGGCAAGAACAAAATCAGTAGCATCACCCTAGGCGACAATTTACACCTTACAAGAGTCCAGAGACTCCCTGTTTGACCGCTTGTCAACGGTGAACTTGATCAACTTGCCAGAGATTCAAACTATAGACCCCAATGCACCGAAGCCTAAGGGGTACCGAGAGGACTTGTACTATAGGTTCCATAGATGGAAGGGACATGACCTTAATGCATGTTGGAAATTCAAAGGTTTGGTACAAGACCTAATCGACAATAAGACATTGGCGGTGGACAACCCCGTAGCGCCAAACAACCAACATATGGGAGTCTTTAGAGACCCCTTGCCTACCCATGATGCACAGGAAAAACCCCTTCAAGTCAATGAGGTGCAACAGAATTGCCCCATGCAGGGGTATGTAGGGATGATAAGCATAGTGACTAGGAACAAGAGGTATCAAGGAGCTGCCCCTACGGTGGCCACTGGAGAAGTTCCATCGACGTCACAACCTCAACAACACCCTACGCAACTTCCCTCGCCTAGACCAGTGGCCATGATTCGGACTAGACTTACCCAAAGTCTAAGGACCACGTCGGCTAGGCTCTCCATATACGAGCTCATTCAACAATCAGTGCCCCATCGGGAGGCTCTAATGGAGATTTTAAAAGCCATCGAGCTGCAGCCCCATGAAGCAAACTCTTTCAACAACTTCGTGGGACATGTAAAACAATGTACAGAACTAGTCATCACCTTTAGAGAAGATGAATTGAAATCAGTGACTGGTGATGTGGCGGATCCACCCCTGCACGTTATTGCATGGGTCAACGGGATTCCGTATAAGAGGGTGTTGGTGGACACTGGCTCGTCCAGTAATATCATCACAACCATAGCATTGAAACATCTAAAGTTGTCGACATCTCACATCATGGCCTCCACTTATACACTGCGAGCATTCAATGATGCAATATGCTCGACGGTTGGCACAATTGTCCTACCCATCCAAGTGGGACAAAAGACTATTCATACATTGTGCCACATCTTGGAAGGTGAGATGGCTTATAATATCTTACTGGGCCGGCCTTGGATCAGGGACATGAAGTGTGTCCCTTCAATAGCTCATC
Source organism: Wollemia nobilis (assembly GCA_028583015.1). Lineage (NCBI taxonomy): Eukaryota > Viridiplantae > Streptophyta > Pinopsida > Araucariales > Araucariaceae > Wollemia > Wollemia nobilis. The sequence continues at coordinate 5,643 of JAQPPZ010014979.1, forward strand.
AGTGCCTAAAGTATACATTTGAAGGATAGGTGCATGTAGTCCCGATAGACTTAGAGCCCTTCAAGTACTGCAATACGATGCAATTCATGCCGCAATCGACCCTTCCATCAACACATTTGGATTTTTAGTTGAATCCATCTAACCAGGGTCCGATTCCATAGGCATCCCCATTGTCGAGTCCATCGAATCCCCAGTAGGGTCCATCTTCCTCATCTGGTCCTTCAACAACGATGCCACCTACGGTGGCCACACCAAAGGACAAGGGAAAGAAACCCCTAGAAGAGGAACCACCCCTAGTCTCAACCATCTCTACCGAAGAGATGCCTAGCAGAATGGAAGTCGAGATGCCTAGTTCACCCCACATGGAGTGGACTCAGGAAGGACTCCCATTCGCTCCCCCTCAACCACCAACGGTCACCGTTGAGATGGCCAACACGGGCCTGGGGAGTATCTAGTGAGGAACATTGTAGCAACACCCACACTTGAGTCCATGCAAGACATGGGGAGGCCTCGACTCCCCATCGGCTCTGTGGTTCCTCTAGGCTACCCACCCAATCAGACAAACTTTGTTTATGGGGGCCTGGATAATGGCGTTGAAACTTGTATGCAAGAAGATGAAGATGAAGAGCCCTTTGCAGAGGATGTCAACTATTTGTCCAACCCAGACTTCGCTTTGAGATATCTTGGCCAATGCAATTGGCATGGATATGGGTTGGGCAGGTATGAGCAAGGAGTGCGTGTTCTTTGCCAACCGAGATATCAAATGTCGTATGACAAGTCGGGAGTAGGGTTCAACCACCCCTTGCCCCTAGACATCTTGGTAGAGAACATGCAAGGCCTAGGGATAGGCAACAAGGATGGGTTGGCATTAGATCCATATGCCAATCCTAACACAACATATACATTGGGGGATTATCTCCCATTGTTAACAACCAACCTTGTTGACCATAACAACCCTTTCCCTTCGGCAAAAAGGGAGAAAATTTGAGGACTCACCTACAAGAGGGATATGGACAAGACCAAGAAGGGTCTTCAGAAGATGAGTCGGAATACGAGGTAGCACCTTGGGATCCTTTCGAGTCTGATAGCAATCATTCACAAGTACATCCCATGGATGATTATCAGGAGAGCTTCATGACAATGTTCCCTTTGGATGCTCCAATTGAGCATATGCCACCTCAAGAGAATCAGGTCCCCCCGTAGAGAGCGGAACAACCTCGATGGGACCACATTAATTTGCTCGAGCAAGATGAGCCTCATATGTCGCAAATAGCTGTTGGAGCCAACGAAGGCCTTTGGATCTCTGACAGTGATTACGAAGATGAAACTGAGATGGCTTATCTCAATCATATGCGACAACAACAATATCCCTTGGACATAGATGACATGTTTGAACAGTTACACATAGGGCCAAGGCATAGGTGGCACCTCAACCCGACGTAGTTATAGCAATTACTGCACCCACCACTCTAGGTACACAGAGAGCATCTTTCGCCTGGAGACCCTATACAACCATCAGTGCCTAGGGTGGACCCTATCTTCGTATCCATGCATAGGGCTGATCCATTTGTGCCAGTACCCACAGAGCCAGATCCAGAGCACAAAGATCATCTAGGATGTCCGAGCAGTCACACCCATGGTAATGGAGACCACAATCATTTCATCAACATGATCTCCATTGATTTAACCGCCCCCATCCATGATCCAACCGACCCAACATGGTCATTGCATCTAGACCTAGATGCTATAGACTGGGATCACGCTGACACACCGCCATCCCCATCAGAGTACTAGCCTTATGGTGGGATGTTCCATTTCACCCCAGGACAGACTCAGGATGTCTTCCATGCTGAAGAGGAACCTGATGTTCCGAACGATGATCTAAATTCAGCAAATGATATCCACTTGATCCCAACTCCACACCAGTTGGAGGACGGGTCCCACATGTCGATCGAGGAGACGATTGACGTAGACATCGGCTCAGATCCAATGAATTTGCAAATCATCAAGTTGGGGTAAGTCTATCCCCCGAAGAGCAAGCCGACTACATTGCCCTTCTCAAAGAGAAGAAGGAGGTTTTTGCATGGTCATACAAAGACATGTCGGGGCTAGACCCATAGCTAGTCATGCATAATCTAACGCTTGATCCGAAAGTCAAGCCAGTAAAGCAAAAACTATGTAAGATGCACCCAACAGTGGCCTTAATGGTCAAATATGAGCTACAAAAGTTATTGGATGCACAGTTTGTCATCTACATGGATTACCCACCATGGTTGTCTAACATGGTTCCCATCAAAAATCTCGATGGGAGGATTCACATATGCACCGATTTTTGAGATCTAAACAAAGTGAGTCCTAAGGATGATTTTCCCTTGCCGAGCATCGACGCATTGGTAGACGCTACAATGGGCCATGAAATGCTTTCCCTCATGGATGGTTTCTCGGGATACAATCAAATTCATATCAATCCTGAGGACCAACTAAAAATGGCGTTCACAATGCCTTGGGGGACATTTTGTTATAAGGTCATGCCTTTTGGCCTTAAAAATGCTGGCGCCACCTACCAACGTGCCATGACGTACATCTTCCATGATTACATGCACAAAACTTTGGAAGATTACATGGATGATTTGTTGGCCAAATCTCTTTTGCGCCCAGATCATCTCGATGACTTAAGCAAGATCCTCGATCGCCTCATGGAACATAAAGTCAGACTAAACCCCAAGAAGTGCGTATTTGGCATCACATCTGGAAAGCTCTTGGGTTACATAGTCTCCAAATGAGGAATTGAGGTAGACCCACACAAAGTCAAGGCAATCCTTGAAATGCTTCCTCCAACTACCATCAAGCAGCTCAGAAGTCTGTAGGGAAAGGTCGCGTCAATCAAGCGCTTCATAGCGCAGCTATCTGACAAGTGCCGACCCATGAATAAATTATTGCACAAGGGGGTAACATTTCACTGGGATGACGAGTGCCAGTCAGCCTTTGATGACATTAAACAATACTTGGCTTCACCGCCAATATTGGCACCACCTAGACCAGGAGTGTCATTCTATTTATACATCTCAACTATTGAGGTGGCACTGGGTGCCATGCTATCCCAAAAAAATGAACTACACAAAGAACAGGCTACTTACTATCTTAGCCGCACCCTGGTCAGTTATGAACTTAACTATGCATACGTTGAGAAGCTCTGCTTGGCAGTGGTGTTTGCTACCAAAAAGCTATGCCACTACATGCTCAACAATACGATGTATGTTGTGTCTAAGGAGAATCCATTGTGATACATGATGAGTCATACTTATCATAGTAGCCGCATGACAAAATGGATCATGTTGTTGATGGAGTTTGACATAGAATTCATTGGACAGAAATCCATAAAAGGTCAAGTCATCATCGATCAACTGGCAGAGGCTCCTCTTGAAGATGATCAGCCTTTGACCATAGAACTACCGGATGATGGGGTTTTCCATGTTTCAGAATCGCCAGATTCTGATGAGCTAGAGTCACAGGCTGACATGACCCTATTCTTCGATGGTTCTAAATGTGAGCAAGGAGGTGGCACGGGAATTGTATTCTTCACTCCACAAGGGGCTCCAATGCCTCTATCATTTAAATTAAACTTCCCGTGCACCAACAACAATGCAGAATACGAAGCCTTGCTCATAGGTCTTCAGACAACAATCACCATGAACATTAAATGTTTAAACATCTTTGGTGATTCATTGTTAATTGTCAATCAAGTAAAGGGGATATTCCAATGTAAATGTCCAGTTCTAAGGCCTACAAAGCCCTTGTGGACAAATTCCTAGCACAACTTGAATGGTATGACATCGAGGCACTCCCTCGATCATCGAATCATTTTGTGGATACTATGGCCTCCTTGGGGTCACTAATCCCGCAAGACCCTTCCGGTGAGATGACAACCATTCAGGTCAAAACATTATCGCAATCCATGATGGAGCGTGCAAGCTCTGACCTAACGCCAGGAATCCACCTGATCCAGATTGAACCATCTCAGGATAGGTTCTCTCAAATCCATGATTGTTGACTCAAGCCAAATGGGGGTCCTTGTTCTCCTCGACCCCTCTTAATAGCAACACAACGCTATTTTTACAAGTTCTTTCCCACTCAACTTTTGCTAGGGATGAACTTCAAGAGGGATTGGTCATTCATACCATCGAGGTTTACGATCAGCAGGATTGGTACACACCCATTAGGGATTACCTCAAGCTAGGTAACCTCCCACTTGGATTGACACAAGCCACAAAAAGATCATTTAAATAGAAAGTGGCAAAACATGTCTTGTTAGGAGACATTTTGTATCATCGGAGCTATGAAGGAATCCTCCTCCATTGCTTGGACCAGCAAGAGTCCGCTTGGGCGATCACCCAAGCACACGATGGTACATGTGGTGGCCACTTCAGCGGTATGGCCATCGCAAAGCGCATTCTTCGCATGGGCTATTATTGGCCATATTTAGAGTGAGATTGTTGTGCATATGTAAAGAAGTGCATGAAGTGTCAACACCATGCTAATTTGACACACGTACCTTCTCAGGCCTTGCAACCGATCCAATCGGCTTGGCCTTTTTCATAGTGGGGCTTCGATCTAATCGAAAAGATCTCCCCTACATCATCAGGTCATCACACGTTCATCATAACGGCCACAGAGTACTTCACCAAGTGGGTGGAAGCAATTTCGCTAACCTCTACGACTGGAACCCGCATTACGGAGTTTATTTTGCATAACATCATATGTCATTTTGGTATTCCATCCAAGATCCTTTCGGATAATGGGATGTCATTCAAGAATAAATATGTGCATGCTTTGACCACAAAGTACAAAATTTAGCATAGTTTTTCAACACCCTATTATCCGCAGGCAAATGGGCAAGCAGAGGCGTCAAACAAAATGCTAGTCGCCATCCTCAAAAATACCATCATAGATAGTCATAAGGATTGGCACATTCAAATCCCGCTTGCCCTATGGGCTTATCGCACTAGCATTCGGATGCCCACTGGGGCAACTCCATTTTCATTGGTGTATGGCTCCGAGGCAGTCATGCCTCTTGAGTTGGAAATCCCTTCCCTACGCATTTCAATGCAAGAGTTCATCGATGATGACACTGCATGGCAGGCCCGGTTAGACCAACTGACGTTGCTCGATGAACGATGCGTCAATGCTCTCGAGCATTTGCGTATCTATCAAGAGTGACTTAAGAAAGCATACAACATGAAGGTCCACCTAAGGGAATTTTAGGTTGGTGACTTGGTCTTAAAAGAGAACCAACAGAATTCTAATTTGTCGTCCCATCTAAGGGACAAGTTCATGGCAAACTGGTTAGGTCCTTATGTGATTGATAGTAGAATAGGACCTGGAACATACCGGCTCGCCTCTCTTGAAGGAATCAAGGAGCTAGAACCCTTGAACATCAGTCATTTGAGGCCATTCCACATCTAGAGAGCCATAGTCCAACCAAAAGCTCCAAGGATTCTCACAATCGCTTGGTCAACCCCAAAATCCCAAAAGGTATCCATAAACCCTTTGGTCAAACCAAAAGCTCCAAGGATTCTCACAATCACTTGGTCAACCCAAAATGCCCCAAAGGTATCCATAAACCCTTTGGTCAAACCAAAAGCTCCAAGGATTCCCACAATCGCTTGGTCAACCCCAAAAATGCCCCAAAGGTATCCATAAACCCTTTGGTCAAACCAAAAGCTCCAAGGGTTACCATAACCGCTTGGTCAAAATAAATATTCAAAAACAAACAAAAACAATAAAATCATCAAAAATAACAAAAAAATTGCATTTCAATTCCATGCATACTCGTAAAAATCAAAATACAAAAATATAGGTTGCATTAGGCATCACATCCATACATTGCATATTTACTAGGTCATACAAGTCAAAAGCACCATAGACTATCATTACTTGGCAATTCCATCATTTTCCACATCAAATCCATTTTATAAACGCATACATCCAGAATAACACCATCACCATTTTTAGCATAGTCAATTGTCTCCTAATGTATATAGGGTTTTCGTCATTCAGCTGTCTTTAAATTTCTAGCCAAAAACTGTACAAAGTTAAACAGATTTTACACGGGAAAGTTTTACTTGGATCACGCCTCATTACGTAACATCCCTACACAAGTTAAAACACATAAAATAATTCCTAAGTTGTGTGAATGCAAGAGAAACCTACAAAGCAGTCTAGGGTACCATAGGTGAAAGATTAGCCTATTCATCCCCCTGTGCGAATGGTTCAAGAGTGCTGAGAATTGACAAAAGGACAAGCTCTTCCCCATCAATTCCCCCTAATAAACAGTGGTTTTCACCACTACCAAAATCCCAATCACCATTGGTCCCTAAAGTTGTAAGGATTCGTACTACACGTCCCTGCCAAGGATGGGTAGTCATCCCCAAGACCTCAAAGGATCGATGCCATTCAAAAACAAAATTCCCACAAGCCATCATCACACTCACCTTTGGTCTCAAAGTTGTAAGGATTCATACTACACGTCCCTGAACAGGATGGGTAGTCATCCCCAAGGCCTAAAATATCAATGCCCTTACTTCATAATCTCCATCATCCCCTTTGGTTCCCAAAGTCGTAAGGATTCGTACTACACGTCCCTGAACAGGATGGGTAGTCATCCCCAAGGCCAAAAGGATCAAGGCCATTCATATGCCACAAACATACAAGCTCAACCTTACAAAGCTCAAAATACAAAATCAAATAACAATGGTTATCACCACTATTCAAAATCCTTGCTCAAAAAGAAAAACAAAGAGAAAAATAAACAGTGATTTTCATCACTATGTATACGAGCAAGTATCCTAAACCATTGAGCAAACAAACAACCTGAACTTGAATCCCTAGAATTCTCAGCATTCGAAAACCATCTAGGTGATCCTCATTACGGGTTTGGTGGACAACCTACCTAGCAATGGCGGTATCCTAACCGCATGACGATATGTCTATCACATTAGCTTTGCATGTGAGCAGACCAATGTTTGCATGTGGATGAGCTAGCTTATGGTACCTTAGATTGTCCCATGGATTAATCTTACTAAATACAACAATGGAGTTAGTGGAGCTAATTAGGTGATCCTCAGTACAGGTTTGGTTGATAGCCTATCTGGCACTGGTGGTATCCTGACAAATACCACATAAATGAACTCAATTGCACACACAAGGATGTGAAATAACTTGGTTAAATTCAAGTCGGATTTATACCTTGTTCAAAAGTCTTGCGAGATAAATGTACAGTCTTGGCTAGTTAGTTAAAATATCTGAATCTCAGAAAAGCTTAACTACATTTTAAAACAACTGGTACATTTCATTCCGTACATCACCATCAAAAAATATGCAAAATACAAAAACAAAGTTTTCACATGCAAAGTCATTCCACAAAGTCATCCCATAAGTACAACAAGCCAGTCAATCTTGTACAGTCTATGGTGCCATCGACAAGTTATCAACAACTCATTTCATTCATTCCATATGCATACATCATATAAATTAGAAACATCGCATTCATAATAGCATATGCATACATCAATGTAAATACATGTACATAAAAACAAACCATGAAAAGTGCATAAACACCAAAAAGAGTCATCTGTATATATATCATCAAAAATGCCCGTAGGCTACAATGAACCGGTCCTCTGACCTCGCAACAAAAGCCAAAAGCTCAAAAACCCCCAAGCCTAGGGCGTCGGCCACCATGATCACGTAGGATCGGTGCGACGGGAACTACCCCCCATGGTGTGGGTCCTATGGGACCTCTCAGGGTGACTGCTGCTCGCCCCTGCATCATGCCCACTAGTGCCCCCCTCATCTAGCCGCCTACGACGAGATGATGTTGACTGCTCATATCACTATCTCTCATCTGACGTGAAGAGCCACCTCCAAGGGCTTAGGTAACCACCCACCGAGGTGGATAATCTCTCCCTCCATATCCATATGATGCCAAAACCACTCTACCTCCCATCGACGATAATAAGCTACTACATCATCTCCATTTCCTTCCACTCCTCCATAGGAGATCCCTCTCCCATGCAGCATTGGTATCCCCATCCCCTCGATGGTACAAGCAATGCATTCTCCCACTCCGCTAGCTGAGTCCATAGGAGATCCCTCTCCTGCAAAGCCTCTCCCAGCTCCTCATCTCGTCTCCAGTAGGTCCTCCAATCATGCTATTCTCATGCAATGCCTTGCCTCCACATCCTCCAAACCTGCCTGAGGCATCGCAAATCTCGAGACAGCTACTCTGGCTCCCACTACTTCGGGACGTCCTGCATCTCCGGTTGATCCGACACCCCAAACTCCCCTCCAACATCCTCAACCTCCACCAAGTCCGCATCATCCAATGGAACTCCCTAGCCCTCTCCTAGTGCCTCTGCACCCTCATCCCCTTTGCACCCCCTAGAGGCCCCTCGCCTCGCCATCATCGCAAAGTCCACCACTGCTCATACTCGATAGTAACCCCGATGTCATCCACATCCGGGATGTCAATCGTTATATCTGAATCCTCACCAAGTGGTGCAATGACTGGCCAAGCTAGAGTCCTCTCATCCCCCGATGTCGATAGACCACGGGCTCACCAGGAAACCCCTGGTGCACCCCAAACTATCATGTAACCCGACCATATGGGAAGAACTCCTACTCAGTCCCATGATGCCCAATCAGCCATCGCCCCCTCCGTACCCATCGGAGCCACTCTCCAGCCTCAGGCCAGGCTGGACAGTCCCGATAGGGGCGCTAGAACACCTCCCCTAGAGCAAGCCGAGTGAAGGCATCGACATAGTGCCCTACGACACCTGCCCATCATCGACTCTAACCCTACTCCTCAGACCTCCACCATAATGCCCCATAACCAATCTCTCGGTCTACCATCTCCACTCGAGTCATCCAGGGCAGCCCCACTGGCCTCTCCACTGCTATGTGCTGCCAAGCCCAACACTGCAACAAGTAGCTGCAACTAATCCCCTTCCACCTCCGATAGCGGACCTCGTACAACTCATCATAGAGCTATGCCAGTAGAGTCTATCCCCATATCATGATCATAGGAGCATCCGTAGGACACTCCACCAACCGAAACACCACCTCTAGCAGGTTCCACGGGAACCTCGCACCCGAAGAGTCAGGGAGAAGCATGTTGGAAATGAGGCCCATAAGTAATGCGTGCCTCACTCCCAACACACCCCTCTCTAGCCACCATCGAACCAGTATGCCACCAATCTGGCAGTCACCCTCTACCCTCTCCACTGGGCTATCCACCCCCATCTCCTCTCCATGTCCAAAACAGCGTGTCAACACTCTATTCGTTGATCCCTGGCATCATCCGGATCGACAGTCCATCTATTAAAATCCGAAGAATCCGATAGACATCCTCCAAGGTCACCATCATCTCCCCTATTGGGAGATGGAAGGTGTTGGTTCGAGGATCCCACAAGTTGATCAGGGCCATCAGATAGGCCCGATCCCCGACCACCGGCTCCAGCCGAGTCACCTGCTTGAGCCCAAGGGCGTCAAGCCAATCCCAATCAGCCAAAGTCAGCGCTGCACGTGCTTCAGTGAAAATAGTAGGCACCCGATACCGACTCTTCACAACTTGCAAAAGAAAACAACATAAAAACATTAAAACAATGAAAAATTATACAACAATAACATGAATATACAACAATGCATCAAAATGTACAGCCAAAAACATAACAAACATTCAAAAAACTAATTTTCATTCTAGGGTTTTTAACTCCTAACCGATAAATTAAACAAAATTTTTTTTTTCTAATAAAAATAAAATAATTTCTTAGACCTAGGGTTTTTAACTCTAAACTGATAAATTAAAAACACAAACAAAAACAACAACAAATAACTAGGGTTAAAGCTACGTTTTTACGCTCAGTTTTACCCTACGTTTCTAACCTAAGTTTTGATCTTTGTTCAATTCGGGTTAAGCGAAGTTTTAAGTTATGTTCTAAACTAAGTTTTTTAGCTAAGTTTTAAACTAAAATTTTGATCTTTGTTTAACTAGGGTTACACTAAGTTTTAAGCTAAGTGTTAATTTTGATAGACTAGGGTTTCATTTTTAAATTTAAAAACAAAAAAACAAAAAGACAAAAAAACAAATAACTTGCGGTTTTAAAACTGTAAAGCAAACAAACAATAAAGAGGAAGGGCACTCACTGGTCTCGCTTCGGCTCCACCGCTCGATCCGGTTCATGCACTCATGGTCGCAAGAAAATTTTGGCAGCGCTTCGCTTCGCAGAATTGACCTCCTCCTCCTCAGAGCTCCAAATCGCCAAGAAAAACAAATGCAAATGAGCCCAAAACTCAGTTTTGGCCTTTAAATAGGCTTTTGAGCCTGTAATCATTCCCCCTAGGATGAGCACTCTAGTTAGCACTCGTCCCTCCCTGGGACGAATACTAAATAGGAATTCGTCCCACCCAGGGACGAATACAGAGCAAAAATTTCAAAAACAACAAAAACTGCACAAAATGCACCAAAAACAAGCAATAAAAGTGTCCAATAAGAGTGCTTTTGCACTTGACATTTCGGGCATGCAAAATAGATGTCGGGGTCACAAATCCTCACTATCCTACTCCCTAAGAAGGCTACCATAGCCGGACCACTCCACGGGAAGACGAATTTTTGAGAATTTCATCCCCAAACGGCATCACCAAAACGGGTCAAAACCCAACCAAAAATAGCAATAACATTGCCGAACGAAGGCGCTTTTGCGCCTGACATTCTTGGCATCCAAAATAGATATTGGGGTTACAAATTGTCCCTATCCTACTCCCTAAGAAGGCTATCATAGCCGGACCGCTCCATGGGAGGACGGATTTTTGACAATTTTAGCTCCAAAATGCATCACAAAAAGGGTTCACACCCACCAAAAATAGGTCAGAATGTTCAAAAATTGCTTTTGCATTCAATGGTAAACAACTGAAGGCACCCTTACCTAAGTCATCTTGGGTCAAGTGACTCATCGCTTTTCTCATGTCGGTCATTCCCTCATCGATTCGTCGCTTGAGGGGGTAGTCACACTTAGTCACCAATCAACAAAAACATACCCAATCAAGGAAATGACATGCATTCAAAGGATCATTGACAAAGACAATCATGCCCCTGCTTGGGGCAGCAAACAAGCAATAATCACAAGCTGATCAAACACTTGGCATTCATGAATCATGAACTCAAGGTTCCCACAGACAAAAGGTTGCGCCCTTTGCCTATTCATGACTGATCAATGTCCAAGTTCAAGTAACACCTCACCGAAAAAGGTTAACACTTGAATTAAGTTCCTTAGCTCGTCAGAAGCAAGGATTCAAGAATGCGTGCCCTTTCCATACTTGGGGCATCAAGAGTTGGTTAGGTTACTGAGAAACCCTAATCATTAGTGCTTTGGTTATCTATTTTTGCTCGATGCTGCGCCTTGCACAATGCTTCCCAAAAAGGGGCATCTGTAGACACCAAAACAACACCAATCCGATTATGTGACAACAAGCGCTGATCGCATTGACACACACAGCCCCTAGGGCAGCCCCCAGAGGTTAAACAGTGGTCCTAACCACTCCCAAAAGTAGTTTTGGAGGTCAGAGGTCAATTTGGCACCTTTTTGGCACCTTGCTCTCTGCTCGTCCCACCCAGGGATGAATACAAACTGGCATTCGTCCCACCCAGGGACGAATATCAGCATTCGCCCCAGGGTGAGGCGAATAGCAAGTTTGACTGGAAAAAAGTCAAACCTCGACAAGTCCGCCAGTTAACTGAAGCTTCAGGCCATGCAATTGCGAGGAATGGCTTCAAATCAAGAAGAGAGACTTCAGTCATGCATGTCTTTATTTTAGAGACCTCATGCAAGGAGATTCTAAATCGGGGAATTATCTTTTCTCTCAAAATAGGACAAACAACTCAAGTGGCGCCCTCGCATGCGCAATTCAAACAGAGAGACCCTAGGTCTATAAATTGGTGAGTTTTCTCACCCAAAAGATATACAGAGAAGGAGCATTTGAGCAACGAAGTGCTGCCAATTTACATACCTACTTGCGATTTGTGCCTTTCACATCCTTAATCTCTCATTCGAAAGGGAGGTTATTGGGTGATTATTGGAAGCACGAATCCGGACCCAAAACCCAATTTTTGGCCACAATATTCCACAAAATTTGTCGACAACACCCCATAAGAAGTTTTGGACCCATCCCAAGTGGATTGGTGCCGAAACAGAGTCCCAAACGGTGGGCGTCCTGCCCCGGGCCCCCCAAGCTGTCGCAGCCCTAATCGCCCCACCCCAGAGTGATTAGAAATCTGTGATAGATTTCTCTGATTTTTCTTTTGCATCTTATTCTAGGTTATTTAAATAGGTTGTAGTTTAAATTTCACTTCATTCTGAGCATTTTTGACCAGGTTTTTATCATTTCTCGCCTTTACTAACTTGCAGATGGCACCATCAAAATCTGGGTGATAGAGGCCAAATTGGAGAAATCTGACCTTCTGGGTCTTCCCAAAACACCCCCAATTAGCTAACCCCAACTTTGCAGGTCATTTGGAGCTTTCTAGATAGGACATTGAAGAGGGTGCTTTCTGACAAGTTATTGTAGGTCTATTCGTCCCACCCTGGAGCGAATACAAATATGTGAGGAATTTCTAGACTGTTCTTTTTGCAGTGGCCTCCTGGTAACATATTTATGCTTCTGTTAAAATTTTAGGTCGATCCGAGGTCATTTGGTTATCGTTTTAATATTTTCATGCATACACTAACAGTAGGCCTTGGGAAATACATGTTTTATTCTGTCTACAGGTGCTACTAATATTTTCTGTTTCTTTGAACGCAGGTTTCTGACATCAGAGGAGCAGGAAGGAGTAAACAATCATATACACAAGTGGCGGTGACGTTTTGGTCCGCCCATCTTACATGTGGGCACGCGGAAGAAGGATTGCTATCCATGGATGTGATAAGAAACATATTTGACGCTCCTATCCCCTAAAAAGGAAGGAGACGTATTGTAACATGACTTTGAAAGCATATCAATAAAGAATCACCATATTTCATATTGCTTTTATCTTGTGTCGATTCGTCTATGTTCTTTCCTTTCATGCATTTTTCAATATATAGGCTTTTAGCGTTAAGTTTGGTTTTACACGCATCGTGCTTGGCATATTCCTTTTTGTTTCCGTATCCTCGTGCTTTCAGATTTCTAGTAAGAAAATAATAGAATGGGATCTAGTCAATGGTATG